>JBBPFQ011527425.1:0-17967 GCA_037974815.1 Kaempferia elegans | reverse complement strand
CCTATTAAACATTAATGAATGAAAAGTTTATTTTTATTTTTTTTAATTAGCATCGGATATTTAATTTTTTAAATCGATTAAATTTGAAAATAATTGATCCAGTCCTACATAATTCAAACCTTATCTTCCTTAGTTATTGCCTAACTATTGTACTATTATTCAGGGGCATAAATAAATAATAAAAAAAATCTTGGTCGTTTAGAAGAAAGATTCTAATTGAGATGAACTTTCCGTTCTTTTTGTCTGTCAAGAGATTAAAACATTCATAATAAATGAGAATGATGAGCCTCAGCATATTGTTGTGACCTATACGAACACACACTTCGAATAAAGTGGTTAAATAAATCCATTCGGGGAGCTAAGAAAATAATGTTACTAAGGGCCAGGTAAGTGATACAAACATGACTTCAATCTTGGCAAAGCCAAACCACACATATCAGCTTCTCCATCTGCAGCCTTCTTTTAGTGCTAAGACTGAAAAAAGGGAGGAAAAAGAAAGGATTTTGCATTGTTTATTTCTAAAGCTTGATAGGTTTATGTCTTATGGCAGGTGCGAAGATTGTCCAAGGCTTCTTTGAAAACAATAAGCTAAGCAAAACATTCTCCGTCTGCGTTCAAGATAGCATGACGCTGATCTTTCTAGCAAAATCATCATCATCATCATCATCTTGATCATCTTCGTCGGAGTGAATTGTGTTTTCGTCGTCCACTTTGTACTCTCCTGATTCATAATGGAAATCACCATCTTGGTTGTCACAATTTTCCAGCTCCTCTTCTTCATTCTCCAGAAATACGCCATCTTCAGTTTCTATGGCATCATTGTAAGCTAGTTCATCTTCTGAAGGGATCACTCCTGCTTCATGGCTACTTATTGTGAAATTGCATTCCTTTTTGGCTTCCAGTCGAGGAACTGATTCAATGACAGCAGAGTCTCCACCACTTTGATTGTTTTCATGGCGACCAGTAGAAATTTTATCCCCCACATTCACTAACTTCCGTTTCCTCTGCAAGATGGCACTCAGTGGCATTGGACCCTCGAATGATAGAGGATTTTCTGATTCATGAACCTCCTCTACCTTTATGGACTCGGCTTTGTTCACTGTAAGATTAAAACTAGTCGTACTGAGATCATGAATATTCTTGTTGATCTTTGTACCTCTAAGCTCTGAAAGAGTCTTGGGGCTAGCAAAATCTAAAGAGTTTGTGCCATCTCTTGGGGTTATTTTGTTTCTATGGATCCTCTCATCTTTGTTCAATTCCTCACTTGGTTGCAACCATGCTCTTTCCGGATTCCTTGTCTGGTAGTCTGTTCGCCTTACTGGTGACAGTCTGCTCCGAGGTCTTCTTCCCTTCTCTAAGAGCAAATTTCTCGCTGGATCAGATGAAGATCTCCCAGGAAATGCAAGGCGGCCATGCAGACGACTACTGATGGACTTCTCAGAAGGAAATTTCTCATTATTTCGGGCAGGACGGCGATAATGTCTATCCTTAGCACAATGTTCATCTTTTCGGTAGTGCTCCCTGTGACCATCATGATTACTGGTAGACCTTGAATCATTGAACCTTCTCCGTTTCATTAATTGATTGCGCAAATCTGACCCATCCATTGCATTGGGTTTTCTCTCTCTATCAAGTACTCTTTTTTCAAGGGATGGTGACCTTTCCAAAAGTCTGCGAGAAGTCTTTGATTCCAAGCCATACCAGCTATGTGGTTGCTCATAGTTTTTTTCATATTGGCCAATATCTTTGCGTTGATCAGTTTCAAATTTCCCCATTGTTTCATAGTCACAGTGATGATAATCGTATTCATCTTCAGCTTCCATATCTTGACCACGACGGGCAGATAATCTTCTGAAATTATCTTCGCTGCGATAGTAATCAGGGTCTTCAGCATCATCATCTACAAGCACATCAAAACCAGGAGAATGTTCCCGCAATACCTCATCAGCATCCGTATCATTATCTGGTTCATCATCAGTAGGTTGCACCTGCCGATCCCATGGTTGGCTTTGCAAGTAGCTATTGTTAACAACTGTACCATTCTGTGGCAGTGCACGAGGCTTGTTGCCTAATAACGGGGGCAAAATTTTATTTTCAGACAGTTCATACTTGGAAACATTTTCAGCTTTTGTAACAAATTTCGGTGTTGCAGATGATACGCCAACATGCATTTTGCTAACCACCTTTGGATTATCAAGATTAGCTTCAGCTACATTTTGCTGTTTAGTGATTTTCTTCTGTGCATCTTTCTCATTTCTTTGTTGTGGTTCAGCAGAAAATGTCGAAACCTTCGCCACATGCTGTGAAACCAAGTGGACTGAAGCCTGTGGTCCATGCATGAATGGGCACTTTTCACCTTTTAAACACTTACCCCACTGGAAATAGTAGCAAGGAACACTTTGCTTATTGGTGTTATTTGGAGCCTGAGCAGCTTGGGTTGATGCTGATACTGCAGTTTGACTTGGTGTTGGAGATTGTGTTGAGTTGGGCATCGGTGTTCCAAAGATGGAATCAAGGGGCTGAACAACAAACAACAGTAATAAGCTCTGCATACATAGTGCTACTAAATTGATCGAGTTACAGCAGTAAAAGTACAGGCGACCATCGGATGCAACAGCAATGAACTCAGCAAACATAATGCTACTAAACTGATCTAAGTTGAAGCACAAAAAATACAGGCAACCATTCGATATTTATTTCAATTCATATCGTGATGACATAGAAATACAATCAGCATCAAACTAAGGGAAACAAATTGAGCTTCTAAACCACATGGCAACTGTGGTTGCCGTTCTTAGCCTAGTACAGATTATTGATATCGTGATCAAGCTATTATTTTCCAAACTAGATGAGGGTGGCTATTATTTGTCCTAATGTAAACCTCAATAATTCTTCATCCAAACTTGGAACCCGAACTGGCAGTTAATGACATTGTGAGCTTTGAATTAGAAGATTTCCTATTATAGCACTCAACATGTAATCCTGAACGAGAACCATTTGCTTCTCTTATGAAAACAGTAATTAATAACTAATCAAGATAATAACATTGGACACCTAATCATTGCATTAAAGAAAAATTCTATGCAGAAAATGGATAACATCAGAGCGAAAATCATATTAATACAAGCAAAACTTACGCAGAATAGTAACTAGCAATTTATTGTTCTCCATTAGAAGATGCAAAGCACCCATTTAAATCATGTTTGACGTAGTTGCACTCTAAATAAGCACATAAATGTATAACTGACATACCGGATGGCGGAAAGAACATTTTGGATTGAGGCAGTTCCCATTTAGCCAATACCAACAATCCCTGGGGTTCACTCTGGCACCCTCATTGTGTCGATAATCACATTCACTCCCCTGAAAAAAAAAATGGTTATATTATTTTGTTATTACAAAATACAAACATCAACACGAAGAAGAATATTCCTCAAAGCAAAATGTACATACAATATATATGAAAGATTGAGAAATGAGGAGAGCGCAGGTTAATAGATCATATCAAACAGTTTGTTTGGATGTAATACTGATACTACAATGGAACAAGTCAATTGATCAAATTAAACAATTTTGATGTGAAACCAATGCTAGCAATGCTAGAACGAGCTCAAAAGTTTCAGAATGGGTAGTTGCTAATTGTGCAAAATGTAAAAGTTAAGAGAAAGGAGCTATATTAAAAAAAGGCAGCCACACGAGACATGGGATTCAACATAAAACCCTATGACTAAAGCATCCAATGTAGAATTAACACACACATAACTAACAACTAAATACTCTAACACTTCCCTAGTTCCCTGTCCAACTAGAGCGTGGGATTTCCATGTCAAGCATGTTACATAAAATAGAAAACATCAAAAATACAAGTGAAAAGGGTATGACGAAGAACATGTTAACAGGAAAAAAAAATGAAATGCTTGATGATGCAATGCACTAAATTAAAGACTAGACGATAGTTGGATGATGTTTGCCTCAAGTGCAAGCTTCAAAAGATGGAGTAGGTGATGAATTTCAAATGACATGATTTGATCTTCTTCTTGACTCCTTAGACTGAAAATACCATAAACTTTTGAAGTTTGTGCGGATTAAATGAAAATTCATAAATATGGAGTACAATAGATAGATTAGAAATTGAGTATTCACTCTTGAGATGAATTTATATTAGGATAGAAATAGAGTGAAGTCCAACATTATTCTAAGAAACAAGGATTCCAGAGAAAGGATTGAGTGAACTTCCGATATGGCACACCAGGAGTTGTTTGGATAATACTGCCACAGGTATATTATTTAAATCTAGAGTTTGCTTAGATAATAATTAAATGATGAGCAATAACAGCAAGCCAAAAGTTGGGTAAATAAAAATCATTAACTTGCATAACAATCTCAAACAAGAATTTATTGTTTCCATAACTAGCAATGACTATTTAAAAGTTGCTTAACTTAATTGACACCTAATGATAAAGCCAAGCACTAATGTGAATATACAACAGAAAAAGGAATCCTAACCTAAGTCAAATTTTCTTCAGAACCCTAATAAGTCTGAATTAAAATGAAAAATAAGGAAAGCGAGAGAGAGCACCAACAATACACTAGCATAAAAAAAATATCTATATGCACCCTAGAAAAAGAAAATTGCAAGATGATATGGAAACTACCACAGAATTAGTTTTTCCAAATGCATGAACCTGCCTGTAAAAAAGTATCCTTAGAATTAGTTTTTCCAAATACATGAATCTGCCTATAGAAAAGGTATCCTTAAATCACAACCTACACAAGACTCAGGTGAACCTAGGCCCAATTATAGATAATTATCTAGAAATTCATTGTCTTTTGTTCATTCTCTTACATTGCCCAATTATGGAACATTCTGAAACAGCTTTGACCATTTTAATAATACAAGAATATGTTGTCAACATTTCAATCCCTTCAAATGCTTATTTAGTCAAAATTTTATTTTTCAAGGTGCATTCAAGTAGGACAGGAAACACCATTGTGAGAGACTCAATACAATGTCTAATTTGGAAAAGCAGCAGTATCATACACTGTTGAGACTAGAAATTTTTCAGACTAATGTGTTTGTGTTCACAACACTTTGGTTTGACAAAAAAGTTGAAGGTTTACAAGTTTAATTTGTAAACAAATGCAATAGAGATTACGGTTTTACAAACAAATGCATAGGTCTATCATTGCCATGGTTACACACTACAACATGTTACATGCACAACATTAAATTCATTAAAACCAAATGATGTTTGTTGAAATCCATGACTAAAATCATAAAGCTCAAGACGGAATCAGGTTATAATAGAGGAAGGCTTCTTGGTATCACAAAAGTATGTAGCGATGCAACCCTCCAAGCCAAAGATTTAACAAGTAAAATCTGTAAATGTCATATATTTAATTAAAACCTAATAAAATTATCCCATTAATAGAGTATAAATATAATTATATTTTTTATTTTTAAATATTTAGATTAAATTTTAATTAATATGTTTTATTAAAAGTATTAGTCAACCCCACCTAGTGGATAATGCTCAGTTGTTTTATGTTTTATTTAAAGTAAATATTATAAAGAATAATAATTATTTATAATATTATATATAAAAAATAGTAAAATAAATTTAACCGCCTTGGCACTGCATAAGCACCGCCTACCGCCATTTATAACATTGATTGCAGAGAGCCAGAGATCAAACCACACGTCTCATGCATATCCAAATACTCTAGGACAAAACCCACAAATTGAAAGGGATGTATGAATAATATAATTTTGTAGATTATTTCTCAAGTTCAAAATTCATCTTGGTCAAAAGAGACACTTGTTTCCACAAAATATCAACAAAAAAAAAAGAGGAAAATGTAAATAGTTGACTTGACCTCAAAGTATGGCAGCCAGAAAATAGACTACTTTGTTTTCTTTGCAAGAAAAATAATTGATACCAATTGATATTCTAATTGGTTAAAACGCTTACAGCAGAAACGTGTGATAACAGAATATGTATAATACAAAATCTTCATATTCAAGTATCGATCCTAGAGTGAAAAGACTAATATGGGCATTTGATCTTAACTCCCTATGACCCTATGTATCTTATAGGTAGATTGTTTATTCAACATAGATACATCTATAAATGATAAAAAAAAAAAAAAAAAAAAAAATTGGAACGAATATGAATATGAATGGGATGAGGCATAACATACAAAATCCTATTGTAGAACTTGTGTTGGTAGGAAGTCAAGCAAACCCATGAAAGCCAACCGAAGTATGGGAACTGAGACTTGGTAGCTTTAGAATGGCAAGAATGCCAGCAGCGAAAGAAAAGATGGTAGCTAGAGCAAAGGCAGGGATGTTTCCTCCGCCAAAAAGAGCGTCCCAAGGCCCTGCACCAATCGCCACAATCATCTGCAGTAAAAAGTGCAATTGTAAAGTCATGCACTTGAATAATGTTTATTTGTGGATGTACAATGGAATACTTAATTTTTTTTTTCAAATCTAAAACATTGTCCCGTTTTTGTTTCAAATACAACACACATTAAATGATACTGACATAACATTTTCATATTTAGCACATCATACTGTTTTAATGTATAACACAAGTTAAATTTCATCTCCTAATCACTAAAATGATGATATGATGCTAACATGGTAATGGCACATAAGCCAACAGATTAACGTGCATATCAATATGAAATGTTAAAAATATAATCTACTTTTAAACTTGTAGATCTCTTTTTTGACATGCACCTGATCCACAAGATGCAATGGCATGTCAATATCACATTATCATTTTAACAGTCCAAACATGAAAATCTAACACATGCTATATTTGAGGGGAAAATAGTATATTGTATTAGATATGAAAATTTTTTAACACTGATAATTTAAATAGGGTATAAAGGTTGTACTAAGTTAATTAATGAACCTTATTCTTAATGATCCACTGCTATTTCTTAACTCTTAACTGGAAGCATCTCCTACTACTTGCTTTACTCAGAAGAGTAGAATATTTTCGTTTTGCAAGCATCTAATTTTAGCACTTCCATTCTCGATATTATAACAGTCCAAATCTATTCTATCATTTCAGCTTTATACAACAGCAAAGAAACACTGAAGGAATCCAAGAAAAAACTAGTGCTTCTCTTAGATGTTTGAACTAGACTCCTACATATAAATTCAATCTAGATTTTTCTTTTCTTTTTTTTGCCACCAAAAAAAAAAGAAATCTACAGGATATGGTAGAAAAAATATGGAGCCCACAATAAGGAACTGTATGGTCAAATGTGTTGTTCATTACGTCATAACTACTAAAACTAGACAGTAAAGAAACCTGAGGAACGACGATTGCAAGATTCAAAACTCCAGTAGCCAGTCCTGCAGAATCAATTTCACTTTAAAATTAAAAAAAAAAGGTACAAGTGGAAATGTATAGATGATGATGGCACAAACAAACCTTGTCCACCACCAGTTCCAGCAGTCAACTCAGCAGTCATAGAGAATGGCACACTGTAGGTTATCTGACGTATAAAATAGAAAATATATGTGTGTGACGAAACATTTTATAAAAAAGTCTTAAACATATGTCTGTGCAGATTGACACTTACAGATAGAGGAAAACCAAGAACTGAGAAAATAACCATTGCAGCAACTTTAATTGTATTGTTGCCTCCAATAACATGTTGAATATGCCTTGAGTCTTTGCTAATAGACAGTAGACTTAAGACCGTAGTGGCAGCCATACAGATAAAAACTGTAAAATTGCTCATAGCCCATACTAATTTTGCCCCCATTTTTCGGCACATTGGATCAACAAAGAAAGAGCCAACTCCCAGAACTATCTGTTGGAAGTAAAATCTCAGTCAAAAAATTGTTTCAATAAATATGCCTTTAATGTTTGACTAAATTAATTGGTGAACCATCATGACTCAATAATGAACAGAGAAACTACATTCCACAACTAGATTTCCACCAAAATTCAAATGCTTTTAGAATTTATTAATTTTCTATATGAAAATTAATGTGGAACAAAATATAATTTAACCATGTCAGGAAAGCATGACTAACAGAATTTTTTTACATTATTCTTTAACTTTACAACCTGGTGGACTCTGGACTCAATAATTGTACAACGGTCTGCAGGAAGCTATAAAGCAATCACAAACTTCAGTGAAACAGCTTATTGTGTACATAAAAACCCATATCATGGTCCAATGCTATGCCAGCATATGACTAAAACAGGTTTAACAGGATATACTCGAATCTACTAAAACATTACATTTGGATGAAGGAAAATCTATTTGCTTATGGGATCTTACTGAATTCAATAGCAAACCAACTGCACCTTCTCTCACACCAGTTTGAAAGTCAGTTTGTTTGGTAACATCCCCATTTGGATCCCCATGGTAGACTTCTCGTCCCATCCAGTCAGTGTCAAAGAGGAAAAAAGGGAACCATGATAACTACAAGTATACAAAAATTAAGTTGGTCAATTAGGTGAACCATGAGGTAGAGCACCAGCTGCAAGATAGGTGAAGTTAAAATAAGATGGGTTGATGAACATCAATTCAAATGGCATACCCAAGTAAGAGCCATAACAAGTAGCACTGAATGCATTCCAGGCGGTAAATGTCTCAAGCTTGTAAGAATGTTAACCAATACTGCAGCAGGTCCATCATCAAAGGCCACAATTTTATCACTCTCATTGCTGTGCTCAAATTCCAAAGAATCTTCCATTACACCTTTACCACCCATGGAAGAATTAATATGTGAAATTTGGCCATTATCAATCTTCTCCCCATCTTGTCCAGATTGGTCGTGGTACTGTCCCGGATCTTCCAGGAGAGGTGAGGAATCAGATAAATTTAGCACAGTTTTTGGTTCCAGGGGAATCTCATTAGCAAAATATAAAGTCACAGACATACAAAACACCAGGAAAACCTGCATACAATGAAATTATCTGGAAGAGTCATTGAATTGCTACCACACATATAAAGAAGTGGAGAAAATGCTATATGGAAGTGTTGAGGAGCAAGATAAACAGCAATAGACTAGCATATTTTTCAATTCAATCAACTACATCAAACCAAAAGCTTCTCAGAATTCAATTTAATGATCAGCAAATAGGGAATTCATAGCGGCCTAGTAGACTGGAATGGCCCTATCAGCTGATAACCATAGTCAAAACACCACCACATTTTTTTTTTTTGTAACTGGGTATCCAGCAAGAACTGACTAATCTCGGGATGGATGACCCAACCCCAAATTCCGCCCACCATATAAACCCAGGAAGCGTGGTGGCTCCGACCCAACATCACATGAAATTAGATGTGTGTGTGTGCGCGCGCGCGTGCGTGCAAGAGAGAGAGAGAGAGAGAGAGAGATGACAACATAATAAAAGCACAAATAGTCTTCAACAACAAACTTCAGTATTAGACTAATCACTATATTGTCAAGATAATGAAATCAATTAGTACGAAGATGCTATATGAAGGATTCATTTAACATGATAAAAAAGCTCTTGGGAAGTAAAGTCATGCAGTTTTACTAAAAAGAACCGCAATACTTGCCCGGCAGTATTACAATAGAGAACAACATCTGAGAGATAATTTTTTTAATATAAAGTTATTTATCTGATGCACGGTCGTCTTATAAGTAGGATGAAATCACCCTCGAAATTAAGAGAGTATATTCCTCAGCAGGCCACAGCGAGGTGGATGAGTCCTAAGATTTATGAACAATAGTTAGTTATATATAGCATGATACATCAAATAGTCAATCCCATTATACATACAGGGATAATCACACCATTAACCAAATTGAATGATAACTGACCAAGGTTAGCTTCATTTTAGTGCCAATGATAGAAGATACGGTAAAAAAAAAATTATAGTCAATGAACTTATAAATGACTTATTCTTTCTACATTTCCTAAAATATGTAATTTCCAAGTACAAGTAAAAGAATGTCAACAAGTTATGAGGTTCATCTTTAAGATTTTTCATAAAAAAAATTAAAAACTGACCACAGCAACAAGAAAAGCAGCCTTCAGATTCCCACAAACTTCACAGCACGCTTTCGTCGTCAAAAAAGGAAACCACCTACAAAACCACTTGACTATTATGATGGTGTATATGGATGAATTGCAAAATATTGGCTTTGTATAGACTGGAAACTCAGTTCTGAAAAAAAAAATGGTTGGCTTGCAAGTATCAAGGTCATACTTATTTTTGCTTAAAACATACAGGTAGATTTTTAAATCATAGTCAAGATTATTGCTAATGATTCTTTCTTCAGGAAAGCTTCATGTATGTGGTCCATTCTTCTCCCAAAACAAAACTCCTTTTAGATCTATATAGCTGATGGTACATGGCCTTCCTAGATTACCTATGATGAGCAAAAAGAAAACAAGAAAGCTTAAAATGGAAATCTAAATCTTTTTCTTGATTGAAGATTTCATCACAATAAGAAAATCAAAATCAAAATACATGTGGCTCCCCCACTGCTTGATGAAGAAATGGACTGTTTTGTAACTGCAATGTGCGAAGAATAAAGTAACCATCTAGCACTCCATATTACATAGTTGAGGAATTCTAAAAAAATTATGAATATTTATGAATAAAGATGTAACCATTTACTTTAATTACATATTCATACACATCAATTCACATGTCATTTATGTACTCTCCAAATGCAAGTGAATATATATGTACTAATGTACATACTATGCACAATTATGAATGTACAGGCACATCTATGTGGCTATAGCTACGTGTATATATTTGTTATATAATTAAACTGTCAACCAAAAGGAAATCAAATATAACAAAGAATACTCTAAGTACAGAGTTTAAGAAGGATACTTGTGCCAAAGCCCACTTGCACCAGACGAGAACCCTAGTATATTGCCAAAAGCCATCCAAGAGCAAAATATTGCATTTGCAGAATTACACTGATCAGGACCTATGAAATCACAACACATGGAATTTTTTCAATTAGTATTATCTTCAGCAAATAAAAAATAAACAGCAGTGTTAATCAGTCATGTAGTAGAAGAAATGGATATGATTAACCTGAAAGATCTGCCAAAAGTGCACGAGCTGGACCCTGAAATCCAGTATGTAAAAGAAATTAGAAAAGCTCATATTAAATGCAATTAGTTCTCTACTGTGGTCCAGAGTGTTATACACAGTGTCATACATTTGTCCAAAATCTAGCAAGAGTGCAAGACTAAACATCTCAAATATGATGTTAGTTATACATATGTCAATTACTATTCCTTCATTTCCTATGTCATTAATAATCCAATCTCTTTAACCTTTATCTGTTTAATAATTATTCCCAACAAAACAAATTCATGGAGTTTAAAGGTCGTTTTTACTTGATATTGATCCAACAAATAATGCATAAATGAACGGGTAGATGAGCTTGTAGAAACATACTTGAACTGTATTGTTAGCCAGATCCAGCATCCAAAAACCAATCACAAAAACAGCAGCTGCTCGCCACCGTCGACCCTTATAAGTACTGCAATTTTGTTGAGAAACAGATAGTAATATAGAGCATTGATCTTTGTTATAAAGTAATTACATAAGACTTGCCTGCAATGCTCATCAGTATCACCTAGAAAGAAACCAATGTCGGCTGAAAACCCAATCAAGGTAACCTAAATCACAATATAGTTAAATTTGATATATCAAGGCAGTGAATTAATTCATATAAAAAAACAGATAGTGTTCCCAATTTTACAGCAAAACAAATCATGAGGCAGCCAAGAAAAATGAAGGGTCGCCTCCTTCCATATTTTGAGTGGCATTTGTCACTCCAAATTCCAACACATGGTTGAACCTGAGGGGAAAAAAAGTTAAAACAGATGTCTTCAGATTTAGTATATAAGGTTTAGATTTAAAACAAAAACACCAAACATCTGGAAAGAAAATTTCTAGACCAATCATTGTTACATTTGTACCGCAATGCAAAAAATTCTTGTTCAGAATGCATATACTGTTTCTTTGCTAATGGATTTAAAATGTTGGTATAAATAGCCTGTTAGTCAAAATTAACATGGTAGCAAGTTGTGAAGAGGAACTTATATTTCACTTGTTCTTTGTAACTTCAATCCTAGCATGAGACTGTGTGCATGAATTCTGTACGTATTAATTTTAAAAAATATCTAACGAATTAATTGAGTCAATTCATGCTCGAGTAGGGTCAGTCTCACCTAATTCCAATGCACCAGTTCATACATAAGAGGGAAGTGTTTAAAATATAAATGTTGGATTGGTCTATTTCCTGAGACTAGATATAGGACAGGAAACCCAGCCAAAGCGATAGGGAAGTAAGATCATCACATGATGGATTGCTTGATTTAACTAGAACGTAGTGAAGTAAGAAACTGAGAAGTTCAATTTGAGAATTGAATTCAATGGAATGCAAGAAAGTACTCTGTACAAACAAACAATAAAATACGGGTTGAATTAGCACTCATCTAAAAGAATTCCCTAAATGGGCTTAACAAATTGTTTCTCGAAAGCAAACATGGCAGGTTAATATTCCTCTAGTAAGAGGTCACCTAAGGAAACTAACAAATATAATCAAGTAAAATTACAGATTCCAAAACATAATAACAATTACTAAGAATCAATATAAAGCATAGGTACAGTATTAAAACAAATAAGAAACCATGATGAGATAGTGATAAAAAAAATATTCAAATTTATTTCCAACAGGATGATTGAATTGAAAAGAAAAAAAAAAGACATACGGAAGCATTGACATCAATCAAACTAGTTGTGAGAATGTAAATTCCAACCAGGATATTCATAGAACAAATCTTCATGTTGAATTTTCCATAAAAAGTTGACAAATACACCAATTTCTGTATTCAGATCAAGCTGTGACTAGATGAATTGTGAACACTCACAATGAAACCAGTGACAGGTCCACAAAGCCAAATGAATGAAGAAAAGGCATGATCTATTCCTAGTGTCTGCAAAAGTCAAAGTTAAGTTAATTTATATTTATAGCTATAAAAATTTTCAGCTAGGCAAATAAGAGAAACCTAAAAAAGTTGAAAATATGCAAGTATTAGTGAAGTAGTTACAAACAATTGAAGACAAGTATTGTAAAAAATAATTGTTCATTATAACTCAAATTCTCCTAGTAGAGAATTTGAAAATTGCAAAAATTATTCACCTTTGTGAAGTTTTCCCAGAAACAATTGTCAACGCTTGACATGGAGAAAATGAAGGATCCACAAAGTTCATAACTATTTTCCAAGGCTTTCCTTTTTTTTCTTCAACTGCTATATAAAATAAATAAGATTTCCTTGTCCGTGCATTGGTCATCTTTCTATGTCATACTCATTGGTCTTTCATTCCACTCAAATTTAACACTTGCCAGTATTGATAGATTAGTTTGGTGCACTATTCACTGGCAACAGTTTTTGAACTATAAATCATTAGTTTGATACATTGTTTACTGTCAATAGTTTTTGAACAACAAATCATTCTTCATGATGGTGGTTCCAGCATATGAAGTACCAAGGCTAGTGTTCAGGTTACAAAGAGGCTACAAGAATTTTGTGGTTGGATTCACACATAGTGAAGTTAACAATCTCATATTATGTGCTTACAGTCATGTATTAAAAATCTTGAAGCGTCTTGTGACTTTACTGCAATTGAATGAAGATTTACCTATAAACATTAAGAAGCTTCATGTTCTAGTTAATTTGAAGATATATAAAAAGCAAATTTTTTTTTCTGTTTCTAGTTGAATTATTGCCTAGGCATGCCAATTGCCAAGTGCCACCTAGGCTATCGGTTGGTCATCATGCCCTGATATTCCTTGCATTTGTGTATACCCACTTTTAGATTAAAAGGCCCTAATATTGTTAACTTTCTCCATGCACCAAAGTAAAACACTTGTTAATTGCAACCCCGAACCTCCACCAATAGAATCACTCGGGCAATTGAAAGGCTAAAAGTAGGTGTCGGCTTATTTCACTAATTTCATTTTGCTAAATTGCAACCTTCGTTCATAACTCATCAAAGAATACATAGAATACCTTAAACAATGAGTGAATATCACCAGATAAACATACTAAACCTAGCGGAAATAGAGAACTATTCAATAATTCTTTATCAAACACCATAATTTGATGCGCCAGCCATCAGATCTAGTGTAACGGGTTGCACCTGGATATAAGGCGTCAGCAAGGAGAGCTGCAGAGCCCACCCGAATTGAACGCCGGCAGCGACCATGCAACTAAGAATCAGCGTTTTCAAGCTACTTCCTGTCCTGGTCGGTGAGGCACCTTCGGCGGCGGAGGAAGAAGAGACGGGGATATTAGCCCCAGATCCATTGACTCGAGGGCCGGAATCTCCGCCGAGATGGGCTAGCTCGACCTCCGCTTGGTCCAGGTGACGGTATTGCAGTCGGTTGGGGACTGCATCAGAAGCCATGGTAGAGACGGATCATAGATCGTGCGAGCGGGGATGGGACGGAGCCAGCATGCGTAGGGGGGAGAGAGAGGAGTTGTCTGGATCAGGGACGATGGAAGAGGAAGAGTAGGGAGAGAGCGTCAGGAAGAGGAAGGAAACTGGTGCGATCACCTGGAGGAGGAAGAGAAAGATGAATTGAAGTCTGAAGAGATGTTGGAGAACGGACAGAAGGCCGCGGGCGGTGAGAAGCGAGAGAGGAAAAGGATAATTTGTCCATGAATTTTAACCGGGCCGGCCTGTAAAACGGACCGTTCCACGCGGGTCCCGCCGAGGACGGTTCGTCCAGCCGTGTTAGGTCCGATAGTATTTTTTTAATTCAGATATTTAATTTTTTTTTAAGTTAATAATCGAGATAAATGATCCGGTCGTTTAAAAAAAAATTTTGATGAACAAAGGTAAATTCACAAAGTACAAATGGATTTAAATGGATATAATATACTTGTGCTTGTGAGAAATTCAAACCCTTGTGGGAGCTTACAGTCCACGTTGGGAGTGCGAATTGGAGTCATTCACAAACTTTTCGAAATGAAATGATTAAAAAAAGTATTTAATTTATATTCAAAATTATTAAATTCTAATTGAACTCAAATATAATATTTGATAAATATAAAATTCTGAGTCAAATTCAAACTCGTAATATTGTATTTGAATGTTGTCAATCCGCTTGCGAATCCCAAACTCTTTTTATTGTTAATATAAATATACTTGAAGCTATAATTCAATTTTGTTTGAATCAAGTCGCTACAGTCTCCATCATTGGGGAGGCCTTAGGTGAAAAAAATTAAAATCTTAATTTTTTTTAAATAAATATTAATAAAAATATAATTCAAGATATTTAATTTTATTAATAAAATTTAGAAGGATAATTTCATACCTTATCAATAATTATTTATATAATTGAAAGTCATAATTAACTAAATCAATAACTTTATATTATTTTAAACCTTATTTCTTTATTAGTAAAAATTAAAAAAGTATATATATAATAATTTATTAAAGAGTAAAGATAAAATAAAAATATTAATCACATATAATAAATAAATATTTTTAATTTATTAATCAAACTTAATTTTAATTAGTAAAATAGATTTTTATCATAAAAAATTAAAATTTATGAATCAAATATTAATAAACAATTAAAATTAACAATCAAATCTAACATGTGTAAAAAATAAAAACGATTAAATTTAACTTTAATCTATATAAAAGTAATTGTTGGTTAAATTTAAAAATTTAAAAAGAATTGATCAAATAGATTTTATGTAGTAAAAAATTAAAAATATCAATGAAAATAAATTGACTAAATTTTATTTTAGCTATATATATATATTTTGTTATACTACGGACCTTCTACTACGGACTAGTCCGCAGTCGGTGACGATGAATTCATGCATTTAGATGGATTCAGACGTCTAAATTAACGACTTCACATATAATGATATTTTAATTAAGGTCAAACAACTCGAACCGAACACAACTTAGAATTTTATTTAGCTCAAGTCATAATCATTTATAATTTTGAATTTAAAATCAAATTCCAATATCTCATATATTTTTCAAACGATCTCAAATATCAATATTTTATACTATTTAATTTGATTCGGTTTTTTTTTTCAAATGAACTCGAATATCAATATTTTGTACTATTTATTTGGTTCATTAGCACCCAAATCCACATGTTTAATTTAATAATATTTTTAATAGCAGCTAAAAAAATAACTAAAATATCTGCCTGATTAGGTATTTTAATCAACTTAAATATAAAATTATAAAATTATTTTTATTTTAAAGAAAAAATCATATAAATTCCTCCCGATTAATCTCATATCCCACCCTTCATCCAAACAACTCATGTTCTTTTATTTTATTTTCTCAAATTGCAAATTCTCTCTAATTTTTTTTTAATCTCTCCATCTTTATAATTTTATTATTTATTTTACATTATTTTCCCTCATGAATCTTTGTAATTCCTTGTGTAATTACGCACGTCAAATGCATATCACTCTCCAACAAAATCCAGCTTAGAAGAAAGGCAAAATTTAAATTTTAAATTTTTATTAATAAATTATTAGATAAAAAAATTATCTTTTATTATATAAGTTTAAAAATAGTTTTAAACAATCTTCAAAGATTTGTTTAAAAGTCTATTTTATTTCAATATAAAATGAAACTCTTTTTCTTATTATTAATTTTAATTTGAAATCAAATTTATTTTTTTAAACTTTACTAATAAATGAAAAAGAATACAATAATAATAAACAAATAACCCAATAAATTTTAAAGTTGATTCGAAATTATATCTTCAAGTTAAGTTCGCACGTATGATTCATTTTGAAGAAAAACTATTATATATACTTTTTTTTAATCCTTTCAGACGGTAAAAAAAAAAATTTATAAAATAAGAAGATACAGTACTGAATTTTAGTTTAAATCTTAAATTTACGTCAAGAGTGGAGGCCATAATAGAGGAGACTTGAGAGCTTATCCAGTTGAGCTCTTTATTTATAGTTGTTGGTCAGTATAATCTCATCGACTAACTTAACAAATATGGTCAATCAAGACATATTTTAAAGTTGATTCGAAATTATATCTTCAAGTTAAGTTCGCACGTATGATTCATTTCGAAGAAAAACTATTATATATACTTTTTTTTAATCCTTTCAGATGGTAAAAATTTTTTATAAAATAACAAGATACAGTACTGAATTTTAGTTTAAATCTTAATTTTACGTCAAGAGTGGAGGCCATAATAGAGGAGACTTTAGAGCTTATCTAGTTGAGCTCTTTATTTATAGTTGGTCAGTATAATCTCATCGACTAACTTAACAAATATGGTCAATCAAACCATGAGATTGGGTCATTATATACAAGAAAATTATCTGAATTTTGATCAACTAACTTTGTCATTGCAATTCGATTAACTCATCATGATTTTATAGTTGACTTGGTTATTTGGTCAACTAACCATTCATATGTGCAATCTGCTCAAAATCAAATCAATCCAAAATTTTTTGAATTAACTATATCTACCAAACTTTCTAACAAAAATCGAATAAATCAAAACAATAAAACATCAGTTAAATCGATTATCAACCGAATTAATTAAATTTTTTAATAATGATATATCTCTACTAGATTTTAACTTTTAATGTACTCGATCTTAGGGCTGGATTTTTTTACAAAATTCCCGACCCTTCCCTATTCTCAACTCATTCCCGTTCCGGATAATTCCCGACCCGAATGTTTCCTGACCTGAATGGTCGGGAATTTTTCCGACCCGATCAAAATCGGGAAAAGGGTCGGGAATAGAAAATTTTCCCGATGGGATTCCCGACCCGACCCGACCCGAATATATTAATAATATTTTTTAATTAGCTTTTTTTTTAAAAAAAAAATAATATAGAAAATTAAGGTTATAAATTAAAATGTATTACCATGAACTTAAATGAGTAAATTGTAAAGGTCGATTTA
>JBBPFQ011526339.1:0-17968 GCA_037974815.1 Kaempferia elegans | reverse complement strand
TTTTCCTCCTTCCTAGGCCCTTTAACAAAGGCTCTTCCTATCCCTTACCAGCGGCCGCTGCTGGCACAACTGGTATTTCTATTTATTCCCTTACAAGAGGTCCCGGGTTCGATCCCCCGCAACACTTTTTTTTTCTATATTTTTATTTAAGCATTTTCTTTATGCAAAAATTCCCACAAATCATGAAAATGCATAATTAAATGCTTAAAATTTTCTATGAAAATTTTGGGGCATTACAGACCGGACTGTACGTTAACCATAATCGACAGTTTCTTGCAGGCACTATTCAGTGATACCTAGGGAGTCATGAGGCGGTGCTTCTAGACGCTCTTACCATGATTCGTTGGGTACTAATCAGAATTAGTTCTGACATCCTATAATCAAGTAGTTGATCATATGATGGGGCTATTAAGGGTATGCCTAAATAAAGGATAAGTATAGTCCTGAATGACAAAGAGTTGTGAACCCACGACTAGTTGTATCCCTGAACCATTGAGGATTGCACAAGTCTTGGTTTCCCTGAGAAAGTCAAATTCAAGTAGTTGAATTTGGTAAAGAAAGTTCGATGAGATCAAACAGTGAATTGACAAATAATGTTTGATATCATCAAATATTATCATTCATGAAATTGTTTATGAGTGATTTTCAATCAATGAAAACAAGGAGAGTGGAAGAGTTCCACATATAGTGTACACATTAGATTTGTGTTATTGTAATAGCGAGCAAGTGTGTTTGTCACATCAACGATATTGGATCGTTGATATGATTACAATGGACTTGTATTATTGGATTCTAGAAAAGTTCAAAAAATCCAATAGACAAGAGATGGAAGAGATAGACATTGAAATTTTATACCCAAGAGAAATGCAATTATAATAAATATTGCATTATGAAAATGAGAATAATAAAAATAATAATAGTAAAGGGGATTTAGTTGGACACTACATAAGAATATATATATATATATATATATATCTTTTCTCTTCTTTTTTCCCCTTTATCCACCACATTTTCATCTCCTAGGAAATTATGGAGACCATTTCCTCGACTAATTCCCAACCACCATGTTTTGGATTTTTTTTTCTTTTGCTCATGGAGAACTACTCGGTCTCTTGAATTTTTTTTTTTGTTCATCAATTTCAATCCGAAGAGAGCATATTTTTCTTGCTCATGGAGATAATTCTAACCGAGAGTTTCAAGAATTTTTCTTGGAAAATTCTGCAAGACATATTATTTCATTTTTCTTCAGTCGGATAAGATCCATCTCCTTGTTGTTACTTCTCCTCTCCGAGAGGCATTGTTGTCGCACACTTCCTTGTCAAATTCTTGAAGGAGCATCCCCTTGTTGAGGGCAATTTGGCAACCCCTTATGAAGGGAGTAATTGGGCAGCCCCTTCCTCGTCTTTGAGGAAGATGATTCGACTGTCTCGACGAAAAATGACATTCGTTCTCTAGTGCAATCGAGTGTTGGAAATAGGACTCAGATAATAGACTTCATTAGATGTAGGAAGTACGAGCACGGGACAAACAACGAAGAGATATTTCGCTAAATTTGGAATCATTGGAGTCATCCCCAAACAATGGTTGTTTTGAAGGTGAGTTTTTACACTTACATTTTGATTCATATATATAATGCTTATATTAATAGTTTTGTTTAGATTATGCTTAAATGATCTAGTATGTTTGACTTGGATATGTTGTATGTCTAAATAAAATGATTAAATTAGCATTAAATGAATCAATCGCATGATAGTTTATCTTTGCAATGTTTTTAAGATCTTTCTTGAATGATTAGATTGTAATGCATGCTTAGATTAAAGATGATTATGTTTGTTTTAAAATTTCATACGTACACTCCTTTGGTTTAATTGTTAAATCATAAAATAAAATTTTAAATTCCACTGCACATAGAGGTGTAGAAATACGATATCTGAATTTAGAATTCGGGTTCCAACACACACTTCAACCTCAAAATGGTTTTCAGTGGTCTTGAGCATCTATATTTCTAGGATAACGATGAAAACGTTGATTCTCCTCCATCCTTCTCCTATATTAGCTCACCACCTGATCTGACTGCCTGTTATGCATCCCCCACCAGGGCATCCAGGGTTTCTGGTGCCAAGAGGCTGCAACTACTACTTTCCCCTTGGACGGCAATTAGTTGTTTAAATATGTAGGCCACCTTGGTGATCCTCAAGAACGACTCCATCAACTATGTCTAGGCCCCACTAGAAAATCCCAGGGCAGTCCATCTCCCATCTCAATTTATGCAACATATTAGTTGTGCCTCCATAGAACACTGCCTATTAACACTACTAAGCAACGAAAATGACAAAGACCTTAGCCCTATTAAAAGTCACCCCAAGGCTCTCACCCACAGCAACAATTGACTCAGCTTCCACATCAAACTAAGCTGAGCGAAAATGACTTCCGCTCGTTTTAACCAGAAGTTATTTTTCCCAAAATGACATTTTCTGTTGATTAGCATTTTTTGTTGTTGGCCATGGTTTTCCATTGCCCCAAACATCAGGAAACTAGAAAAATATAAATGAAAAACATTTCCCGCAATCGGGACCTTCTAATTGGTACATCTAATTAGTCTATGACCACATTATCAACAAACTCAGCTTGTCTTCCTTTATCATCTCTGTAATGGGTAACCTATCTGCCAGAGTTTTTAAAGATTATTACATATACAAGAAGCTATGTAGTGATTACTTCAGTGATATTTGTTTTTCATTCTTGAATTGTCTCAAATATTTGTCTCTGAGAAGAAATTTTAAAATCATAGATTATTAAAAAAACAAAAAATTAAGATAGAAGCCATTCTTTCATGCTGGACAATCAACATAAAATAAACAATTCTATTAGGAGAAGAATATAAAATGCTGGAAGCAGAATAACACAGGTTACCATAATCAATATGTCCTTTGGAATCTCCAAGAAATATTCATCAAAACTACCAAGTATAGCAAGAGGAGCCTCCACAAGGTTTACAACCTGGTGGGAAGATATTTAGATACTGCAAATATACTAAATTAATTCTTGACTCCAAATAAAAGTGTCAATTGATACCTCCTCAACTAAACTGTCTTGCATTATTGCATTGCTGTTAACACTTGCAGCTAATGAGTCAGCATCACATATAATTTTTTCTTTCCGTTCCTGCAATTAAAAATCATAACAGAACATGATAAACATCTTAATTTAGTGTAACACTCCAAACAAGGATAGTTGTCCTTTATCTACTTAATAGGCTGCAGATTTTGCCTATCAAATAATAGAATAGTCTAGATATAGGATGAGGAAAACACAAGCAACTATATGACCAGAAGTTTCTGGTTGAACAATATTCAACTTGGGACTAACACGATATAGCTGTTGATAATCTATCAACTAATTGATTTTAGAGATAGAAGTGTGAGAAAATTTAGTCAAATCAAATAGCACACATATATCTCAAATTAATACCATACAAGATGCATTTGTAAGAATTCTGCATTACTGTATATTTTTGGTACGTTGGACTGTACATCCACCAACTTGTCCCAAAAATAATAAAAATACAATATGTGCAGTATATAGTGCTGTGATAATACCTACTCAGAGGTTGCTTGTAACTATGCATGTCATACAACTCCATCCCACAAATCTTTTCTAATAACCCTAGACACCACAATTACTAGGCATTGCATCCCATACATTAGGGGTGGGCAAATCTAGAGCCAACCGAAATCAGTAAACTGAACGTAACCTAAAAATTCAGCTTTTTGGTTTGGTCGGGTTAGAAAGTAGTCAACTTTTCAGGTTCAGTTCAGTTTCAATTTACATCCTAGAGAAACTGATAAGCCAAAACCAAACTGATTAGTGATTAGTGATTAGTAATTATATACATATAAATATCCACTTTAAACCACATTAACCATAATATTTAGTATCTATTTTATTATTATCTATATTCTTTTCAGCGTTTAGGATGATTAGCAACACTAAAATGATTATTAGTTATTAAAACTAAATATTGTAAGTGGTCTAGTAGTTAGTGTGTACTTGGTATGTGTATATTTTAATTAAAAATTTCAGTGTAAACAAATCAAACCTGAACCCAACCAAAACCTTAGGTTTGGTTTCAGCCCAAACTGTTTTGGTTTTGGGTTAAAAATTTCAAGCCAAAAAACATTTATTTCCAGTTTGGTTATACCTATGAAACCAGTAAGCCTAACGGTGCCAGGATGTACATGCTTCCTGGTAACTGTATTTTTTATTTAGATGATTAGATCCATATTTCTCAATCGTATAGCTAAATAAACAACCGAGATATACCTTCATATTAACCAAGATGCCAGCTTGCCTCATCTTATGCAGGTATGCCTCTGCACTTTCTATCTGAGATAAGAAAAGTGTTCAAGTTAACTCTTTGTTAAGTCGGCCAAACAAAAAAAGGAAGTCATTGAAGAACAATGTACAGAAAACACATCAGAAGAAACCAAAATCCAATCAAGAATGACAAAAGCAATTTTAATTGGTTGAACACAACCATGAGACAGACGACACTTGATTAAGGTTACCACAACAAGCTTCGATCCTGCCAGCAATGACATCGTGCCAATGCTAGAAGGTGATGACAGATGCCACGGGTCAGAATTGATCAAAGTGTGATAACCTAGTATACAAGAAGAAGAAGAAAGATGTCAGTTTCCAACCTAAAGCAGCTGTGGCAGCAACACAGGAGGAAGAAGGCTGAACAAGGGGGAAAAGAAGAAGTTTCATCTAGTTTTGCCATAAAATGCCATTCTATTTATATTTCAGTAACCCCTTCACAAGCTGTGATCATATCCCGCTCATCATTTCTATTTCTATTTCTATTTCAGTAACCCCTTCACAATCTGTGAACATATTCCACCCATCAGCTCGGCACCATTTGAAGCACAAAATTGTTAACTTTCCAGTCGTATTCACCATTAAATTGACAACCCTAGCTCACCACTCTCAAGTGATGACTTTCTCTTCCTCACATCCTGCATCCTCCTGAACTCTTTCGCTGTCACTTCTGCACAAAAATGCCAATCTTCAACTTCTGAGATCATCTGTTTCTCCCAAAGAGAATTGGAAGAGAACAAATATTGAGGGGTAACATTTCTGGAGAAGCATAGAAAAGACATCGGAGAAGATGCCTGAAAGGTGCCAAGTTCCTCTTTCCAAGTAATTGATGTTGCTTTTTTATGCAAGAAGAGTAGAACAGTCCGTATGTAATTATAAACACAACATTTTGTGATAGGAACCAAGTAAAAGGTTCTGCAAATTTTTTAGGGCATACATGTACAAGTTTTACATGACAACGAGATAAACAAAGGTGGCATGAAGAGAGAAAGAAAGTGGATGAATAAGGTAGTAACACATTGCTGAAACTTGTGGATGGCTTTCTAGGGATTCAGCTCATAGCACCGAGATCAACTTAGCTTTAGATCACAATGAGACAAAAAGAAAAGAACCATGTTATTCATTCGTTTCTCCCATCCCTTCTCTTCGCCATTAAGAGCAACATAAAGATGATGGTAAATGAATATCAGACCTCAAGCAAAGATATTTTTAAATTTTTTACAGATTTACCATCCAAGCTTAAATTACTATTCTAGGAAAGACAGGAAACAACAAGACACAGTTGCCGAACAACTGCTACTAAAGCACACATAAAGTGTTAGAAGAGGAATAAATATTCAATAAATAACACAAGAGCAAATCATTCCTCAAAGAATTACCCGTGGTTAGTTAAATCAAAAATACAACCTTTAGAATAAAAGGTATTTGAAATTAGATATCTTAAAGATTGGCATTACCTCAAGTATGGCCGAGTGCGAACTCCGAAGCCCACATGTTTGCCTCCCACTATCAATAGGAAAATAAAAAGAAAATAAATTGGTTTCCACAAAGCAATGGTTCTAAGGTATAAAATAAAAACAACATCAACAAACAAAAAAATGTAAAATTATTTGGTTAAAGGTTTCTAAGATCAAAAGAGTTATATAGTCAACACAGAACAATTAGACCAAATTATAACCAATCTGCCAAGGAGATAAATTGACAAGTAATTTTATTAACACATAAAGCTTTTACAATTTCATAATACAAAGAAAGACTCTATTACAATATTTATTTTCAGTCAACCTAGACACAAACATTTGCAATGAATTTAGAAAGAATTGCAAGGGATGACAAGCAATTGACTGAACAATATAAAATACCACAATGGTCCAATCTTAAACAAGATTGTATGAGATTTTGGTACATTGATTCACACGATCAAATCTTAAACTTGCTAGAGTTTCTACAGCTTTGGTGCCATATCGTGTTGTGTTAATATCATTTTGATATGTATTAATTCAATTATCGATGATCACGTGATTAACTTATTAATTCAATTATTGATGACAACATGATTAACTTTACTTAGTATAAGTTGTAACTTTTAATTAACTATTTTACTATGATTAACTACTTAGTAATTCTAATTTACTTGTATTATAATTATATATTGATAGTTATAATTGATTATTTACTTTCTATTTGCTACCAGTCGAGTTATAATTATAATTTAGGGACAGTTACAAGTAAATATTTGTTATAAAATATAATACAAGTAAAATAATTACACAATTACTATTTAACAGTAAATTATCTTGACCCTAATTACTAATTAGCTTAGCATACCTACATATTACTAACAGTAATTAAGTTGTTAAATAATTTATAATAAATAAATTAACATATAATTTAATACACCCTACTTAGTATGTTAAAGTTTATATATTAACAAGTTTATTAAGTAAATTATTTGCTATAAATTATAATAGTTTATTAGCACTCATAAGTTAGATACTAAGACCCATCCATGACTTCCCCGGACTCGCAACACTGAAGGCCACCAATGACTTTCACATATTCGTGATGTGGACATTGGTGCTCAAATCAGTGACAATGGCCTCAAGATCGGCACAAATAGGAGCTAAAACCATGCACATGATCACCTGATTCCATCCTCCTCTAAGTTCATCTAATTGATTCCTCTGTGAGCTAACGATGATTCCTACGTGAGTCAATGAGAGACAAAAACCTTCTCCAACCGAGATGGCCCCCTTCTACAACCAAAATAGCCATGCAACTGCATGGTTTTGTGAAATCACTCTCAATCATAGATAGAAATCTCAAGTTGCTTAATCCCATGTTCTAGTAATCACATGGAAAAGTAAATCTCAATAGCAATGTGACTTGAGATTTCAGTTCATGGCGACCCTAGTATAAGGTCAAGAAGAAATTTGATACAGTTGTTAATCAATGTCCAACGCATAGTTGTTAAAGCGACAAGTGAAATTTTCATTGATTAAACAAAATCAATAAAATCATCTAACTTGGAATACTAAATGCTGAATATATATATATATATATATATGAAGATAAAATAGAAGCTAAAATACAGGATAAGCATAGTAACGGAATGAGAAAAGAACAGTTAGGTTTTTGTTTCTATAAAAAATTACCTACAACAGAACTCCTCCAAAGTAAAATAGCAAAACTATTTTATTTTATCTAGACAGAAGCTAAAATACCAGATAAGGACAGCAAATGGAATGAGAAAAGAAATGGATAGGTTTTTGTCTCTACCAAAAAATTACCAACCTTGAAACTCCTCCAAAAGAAAAAGGCAAAACGGTTTCACCATGTAGTGCTAAAATCCAGCGAATTGGCCTACTAAACAAGACCTATATGAGAAAAAAGGTCAATATCTTAAAATTAATTGGAGAATAAAGTATATGGCATAAGGCATGAAAATAGAGTATAAACAAGGTTTCAGGTAGCATAATAACAATATTAAAAGATTGGGAAGAAGTGCCTAGACAGAAATAAGATAATCCATGATTATGAATATAGCATTTAGACAAAAAAAAATCTTGTAAAAATTAGAATTCCAAAATTAACCATACACATGCAAGCAGGTGTTATCCATGAAATATCAGACGACAAACATGTATTGGATGGCCTGAATGAATGGCTCCCTCCAACTTGACATAAATATATCTAATATGTCAAGTAAAGATTTCCAAGACATTGTGGAAATTTGAAGGACAAATACTATGCAATCTAATCAGCACATCAAGCCAATAAATCAAAGTCCAACATTTGTGTAGATTGAAGTAGTCTTTTACAACAAAATTTTTACGAAATTTCATAACTGTACCATATATTTCAGCCCCAACACTAGATAAATTTTGTTGAGGGCTATGTTAGACCCTGACAGACAGCAAAACAATATCAAAGATCATTGAGCATGGACCATAACTGTATTTGTTATAAGTCTAGGTCGTCAACTAGCAATGATATAAACTACAGTAGCAGAACAAATTCATGTTTTCAACCTCAAATAATACTCATAGTTTGCTGTTGTTTTATCACAGTATAGTTGAACTTCACTGCTCTTCAATGTAAGAATCATTTAAATTTTTGGTTGGAAAATCTCATTGTTGGACCAGTAAAGAGCTGAAATTGGCACCATCACATATCGCTCTTGCGAGAAATAAAAAATCAAAAACCGATGAAAACAAATTAAAAAAATTAATTTTAGTGTATAATATGCATCGATATGGAACAGTACAAATCATATTGCAGAGTGGCTGATCGCATTCAGGTATCTTTTCTCTGTAGCGGCCATTATAATTCGTAATTATAATTGTTGTTGGTAAGAAAACCATCCTATGTTAAGTAGTCTATAATGAGCTCAGCTTAGCAGCTTATGCTAGTATCAAACTGCAGCACCAAGTAGAGAGGCGGATAACACTAAATATAGTGATATAAATCTACGATAAGCTGTTGTTGTGTTGACACTACTATCACAGTCTTGGCCTATATGACTTTTGCAAGAACATATTTTTTTTACATTGCTCTTTACATTATATTTTGCCTCTTGATCAATTACAAACTTAACTCTCTTATGACAGTAGTATGCAAAATAGTGCAAGAATACCTCAAACCATAACTAAGTGTACTTTTCATGGACCAAATCAAATAAGGAAATGAAATAATCAACACAGCATAAGAGAAACCTAGGAATCAAAGCTTGTAGACATTTATGACAGTAGTATGCTAGAAATTCAGTAAAGAAAGCATATTGTGCAAAAACTTCACATTGATGTATTTGTTTCAAGATAAACTGATGCAATTATTAAGTCCACATTGCTGAACATAATGTTAAAAGGTGACATTTCTCACCTGGGAATTCCATCTCATCGATTTTGGAAAAGAAATCATAGCCAAAATACTTGGTAGACCTTCTACTAGAACCTAGTAATGCCAAAAAGCAGATTAAAGCAATATTCAAATAGACTCCTGTTGGAAACAACATATCATATTGGTCAAAGACTGCAATCAGAGATGGAATCATGCGACTGATTGATTCCCAATTTTGGAATATATGGACTAATGGCATTGGATACAAAAAGCCCCATTGAGAAGCAATGACACTTAAGACAGAAATTACATAGAAAAGAAACAAAGGAAACAGTCTACATCTCAAAAGTTTGATAATAAAATGTAGTCAGAAGAAAGAAGTTCAAATGTCTCAGAAAACAATATAATTCAATCATTATAGACAAAGCTATGAACCTCAAAAGTGGATTGTTTTGATTCCTTGACCCTGGCATATACATACTCAGTCTTTCCTGCACAAAAAAAAAAGACAAAAAAAGGAGTAACAACAAATAACATTTTTGATTTATTATTGATCTTAAGAAAGCACTACTTATAAGATCTGAATTTGAATCACAAAATAAAACCTCAAAGGATTCTGTAAACAGAAACTCCGTAGTTAAGCTTGCATGAGTCTCATTACAGTCATATAAAACTTATTTGGCAGGAGACACCAAACCAAGTTCCTTCTAAGGGATTTTTAACAAGTGCATGTTGCAGTCACCATAACACTGGGTTTTTCCACCATCTCCTCACTCTTTGAAATATGTAAGTTCCTTCCAAAGAATTTGTCAGAAGTTCAAAATGTAATCGTCATTACAATGGGTTTTTTTATCATCCTCTTAGCTTTCATTCCCAATAGGTAGGTTACAAAACTTGCACTATTATATTAAAAAATTTAAATGTAGTTTCACTCATGAAAAGAGGCAAGAGAGTATTTAAGATGGATGGGCATGAAACCTTTATAAGAGAGATATAACAGAGCTATTGAGTAATGTAAAGAAAGAGAGATAACAACGAAGATATCATTGCTAGAATATTTAGATGGTTGAAATGGAAAGGAGAGTTTCATTGTTGACTAACATACTGTGTTGAGATACAAGCTGGTCTCAGCCAACACTGATCAACGAAAGGAGGAAAATGATGAAGAAAGGCAGTAAAGAAGAAGATTTTTCCCATCAACGCTGATTGCTGAAATGCCGATAGGTGTCGATGTCAACGAATATCAGGATTGTGAATGATGTCCGTCACACCTGTTGATCTGGCTTTAATCAACTCAATGGATATTGAGGTAGAATGTAACCTTACCCACTTTGATTCATGACACTCATTGCCCGGCAGGCAACTGCTTCATATCTTCATTGCGCTCCGAGGGATATTGCACTATATCATCTTGAGCCAACCTACCCCCCACAGTTCATATACATTGTTTACCTTCTAATATAGGTGGTACATGGATATGGTTTATTGATCCTATTTCTTGTATTTTTGTGAGTGGGCAACAGTTTGGGCATGGATCTGAAGTATCAGTTGAGGTAAGTTGCCTTCCTTTTACAACTCCTAGTACTAAGTTGATATTCCTTTGAATGTCAAGTGCTGATCTTGTATTGTTTGATCTAGCATTGTGGTAACAGATCTGTTGTTGGAGTGTTGATTAAAGGTATGTTCAGATGAGGAGTGTAGGTTGGAGCAAACAAGTAGGTTCTTTCGAATAGGATGTTGTTATTTGGTAGGGAGACTGGAAATGGTTCCTTTTTGTGATTGAGAGGTGACCCTATAGTAAAGGATTGTTATGAACCACAAACATAAAGTTGCACCAAATATCAATAAATAACTTGGGAAAATAATCAGAGTTGCAGAGTGTTGATATCACTGAATATGAAGACGCCTTTTTCCATTGGACAAATAAATAAAAGGGACCTTGATGTGAAGGTGGAGTAGAAAGTGGACAATAGAAAGATCAAATAATAATGCACAAACTGTGAGTGCATAGAATGCATGGGAGACTGACCTTCAAATTTCTTGTATAGATCATCCAGGGTTATGCCATTCTTGCGGCAGAATCCCTTAGCGGCCTGCAACAGAAGAAGAAACTTCAATCCGATAATAATGAATACAGATAAGCTCTGCATCGAAGAAAAGAAAGGAAAACGATAAACAAGAAAATGTATTTGAGCATTGAAAGTTGGCTGTCCATCCTCGAAAAGGTCAGGTAATTGGATGTTTGTTAACATAAACAGTTTAACAATTTTCTGTTTCCAGATTTTTGAGAGGATAAATAAGAAAATTTGAAAGGAAAAAAAATCACCTTGTTTGACTTCTTGTTCTTGATACAGCTAAAATTTAATTTATATGAGCAAGGTATTTTATCTTCCTAAAAAAAACATTACCAATTACTATTGCTATTATATATATTATTGAAGATTTCTATGAAAGCAGAAAACAGTTTTCTTTCAAAAACCCCTTTCACAAAAGATCTAATACCTAAATGAAGTCTTTTCATCGTACAACTCATACACACAAAACTAGCATTTATGATGTTCATTTGAATATTAATCATTAAGATATAGGTGCACAAAACAGAATTTATACACCATAAAAGAAACATTAGTTAAGTTATATTACTTGAAAGGACATCATAATTGCCAAACAGAAATAGAAAATAGGTGATGTTGCATAATTTGAAAATTTTAGTATATTGTCCTTCTTAAGAGGCGTGCTAACTATAATAAGTTAGTAGGAACTGAAGCAAAAGATAGACCTGGGTAGGAGTTCCTTCGGGATCAAATGCCCTTGCAGCGGGAGGGCCTCGAACCTCAATCTCATTCTCTGCTTGCATGTGACTGAGACTCTCAGCAAAGACCTGTGAATTGATCCGCATGGCTTAATAGTAGTATACTGATTGCATGCATCATTGTAGGCAATAATTGAGCACAAAGCAGGTTATATCAACTACCTGCTTTAATTCAGAAAACAACATGGTAAATCTTTATCCACTTTATTTTATATTTAAATTACTAATTAACCTAAGTATTTTAGAATGGCTATGTTCAAGGGCTTGATCAAGAATAACTTTAAAGGTCCAATGTGCTGCTAACCGGTTAAAAAATATTCCTTTGGATATCATAAAGTAGTTAGATCAAGTATTCTTTACTGCTTTATTGATAACTGTAGCCTGTTTGTTGGAATATCAATTGATCAGCATATTGTAATAGCAGCACATACAACTGCAATTTGAAATGCCAGATATACTTTTGAAACTTTTGTTATGCGCATTGCATATGTTTGACTGATTGTCATTTTGTGGCTGCTTTATGGTCTATCGATATCAGAAATTATTATATCAATAGCTAAAGCAATAAACAAAACCATGGAGGTATTGTGATTCAATACCAAGATATGAGTAGAACTATGTTCTAAACATATATGGTATAACAACTTCATTCATAGAATTGAGTAACACCAACTGATCAGCTAGTGAAGAAACAAAAAATGTATTTAAACCTTTTGCTAGCAAAGGGGAACAAAGATGAGTATATTGCTTTTGACATTCCATTAGAAGAAAGACTAGTAGTTACGAGAGAGAGAGAGAGAGAGAGAGAGAGAGAGAGAGAGAGAGAGAGGTAAGCTTATGTTAATAATCCTCTTTAGATGAGTACAAAGAGATGTGTTATGTGAATAATGTACTATTTAAATGGAAAAGATTGATGAGCCTGATATCATGTCAACAAGATTTTAAAACATGACGTTCATTTTTTTATTTAATATGATTTTTAAAATTGTTATCTTCTACATCTAACAAATTCAGTTTTTTTTCCAAATTTCATTTCACCTTTTATAAAATCTTCTCAGCCAATATTAAGTTAATGATGATGATGATATCATGTGATCAAGATTTTAAATAGAACACAATGTTCATTTTTTTCATTTAATATGACTTTTATGAATTATTATCTTCTACATCTAGCATATTCAATCTTTTTCCAAATTACATTTCACTTTTTGCCAATATATTAAGTTTTTGCAGCAGGATAATGGATCATCATAGAGAAGTTCAATTCAATCCTAATATTGAATAAAGAAGATAAAATAAGGATATTAACTATGTATAATTGTCTGTATCTTAAACATGAATAATAATATTGCATAAATGTGTCTATCATAAACACCAACAGAAAAAAAACAAATTGAGGTTGGCCACATAAACTATGAATATTATCCCTCAATTGACCTATATGCAAGACTATATCACCATAATACTTGAATCAATTATAATTATTTTTCCTTAGTTCACAATAAGAACCTATTACATCAACAGAGATAACCAGATCTAAAATTTAAGCCATCTTACAAGAGACAGTAACCACATCAAAAGTTCCATTATCACTTTTTGAGTAACTAAACTGACACATCAATCAAAGAAGACAAGAAATCCAATCATCAAAACTTAACAGGACCAAAGTTAGAGAAAGCATCTATCATAGTTCTAATAAAAAAAGATGCAATTACACTTCCAACAAATAGTAAAAAATATTGAAAGGATCATTTTGAGCTTTGAGTTGTTACCACAAGTCGGCGTGGTGTACCATATGATGAAACTTCTCCACAACTCAGTCTTCTTTTTTTCAGGTACTCTACAGTGAGACTTCTAAGCTGCAAAGAGGGGGGGGGAAATGGAAGAGAAAAAAAAATGCACCAGTTCTCTAATGGAAGACCCTAAGATATAACTATCCACTGAAATGATCATTTAGTAATATCTAAAACAAAATATAATGCTTGATACGCATAGCACAAAACTGCATCCCATTTTACAGGATAAATTATGAGAAACACATTATCCAGATAAGGTAGTTACTTTTTTTAGGTGTAAAACATACCTGGTTACTTGCTTCAACTACATCATGAGGAGGCATCTCTTCAGTGCCAATCTCAAGAACAAATGCTCCAGGACGCTCCAATACCTTGTGGTAAAGCAATAGAATGGGACAAAAAAAACATTACATATGATGAACCTTTGTTAATTTTACACAATAAAAGCTCACTAATACAAATTCACGAATAGCATTGGAGCAAAAAAGGCCAAACAGTTTAAGCCTTTTAAATTAATTCAAAGGAACATAAAGAGTTCTGGCTCAACAGACAAACCAGTCTAGTTTTTTAAAGCTCTGTCTACTAGGAAGGAGGGAAAGGGGAAGGGAGGGTAGGAAAGGAGTGCAAGGTGGAAGGAAGGGGAGAGAATAGCTCAGGTACTAAAACATGTGGCAAAAGGAAAATTACAATTAACCCAGTTAGCCTCATTGACTATCTCTGGGGGTGGCCAGCCCGGCCTAAAACATGTCTATATGGAAGGAAGAGATTTTTACTAGACAGTTTATGGCATCACACCTTAGGGCCTGCAGAGCTTTCAACTAATGGAGATGACCTATCATTCAACAGCTGTTGCTTTACGTGTTATAACTTACCAACAACTAAGACCATTATAGCCCATTAAGCAACATAATAAGACTAAAATTTGAAAAGGAATGAACCTTCTGCAATTGGGAATTTGGAAGATTTTGAAACAAGAGATCATTTTCCTTGGAAAATCCTAATGGGTGCCCAAGAGCTTCCCGTGTCTTCAACCAAAGTTGAGCACATTGCCGAGCAAGACTGCAACACATTTAGAAACATATGCACTGAAAAATAGATTAGTAGCAGCTTTATCTTTTAAGGTTAATAATTCAAGAAAATTTTAGTGGATAAAAAGATTGTCATTCACCAACTCATATTTTTAATTTAACAAAAATATTAAGAAGTATGAATGTGATACTCCATATAAGAAAATCACTTAAATGCTAAGTTATTTTATCCATTTAAGTATTATATCTTCATGATATTGCATCCGAAAAACCTTTGTAATTGGTGTTGTCAGATGCTTCGTAACCTCGATTTAGGGGGATTGGGTGGATAGACATTGCTTTTATGCTCTCTTGTCCACATCCACTTCCCAAAGCAAAATAGAAAAGCTAACCATACACCATAACCTAAAACCTAGTAGAGACAAAAATCTTCTCAACTTGCTTAAATAAATTGAGATAAAAAAAATTAAGTAGACATATATTTAGATAGTCATTAGGTACAATCGATCTAATGCAATGAAATAACTTGTGAATCTAGTGGCTCCATGTCTGCCTCCTCATTACTGAGTTTCTGCATTAAAGAATAGACCTAAGAATGATTGAAGAAGTCTGCCATAATCTGAACCCACTTAACTTCCTTAACAACCTTGGTATCAACATTTTTCTCAACAAATTGAAGGCGCATATACACAAAGGTGTCCAAGATAGAGAGCATCCATTTGTATTGCAATCACCTGAAGCAAAAACATTAGACTGATTTCTCAGACTGTTGACTCAGTGGAGCCTGATTTGCTATGATGGAGCATGCCTAGCTATTCTAACTTGTTGAGCTGTCACAGTGTACAACCAAACAGAACAGTTGATGATATGTTGAATTGATCATCTAAGGATGTGTCATCAGTACCAATGAGCTACAATGCTAATCCAAATGGTAAAATAGCCACTATGGAGAACAAATTTGACCCAGTCTCAGTCGACCTCGTCATATTAAATCAGTGAAGGCTACAGCTATTATAGATAATTCAATAAATGTTACTCTATTGAGACTCAATGACTTTAGATTTGGTTGATTGTATATACAACCTCCTCGTCTTATAAAAGGAGAAAAACATCTTATGTATAGAGGCATAAAAAATTGTAGAAGTTACCTAAAATGTTGTCTTTTCAGATAATGTCACTAAAAGTACAACAACATAGCCAAACTTCAACTGATCAATAAACAATATGAAAGACTACCAAGTTGAGCTATGCACATAATGGACTAATACGTATTAACACATTCATAATTTTGTTGTCAATCTCCATTGCAGATATGCAGTCATAAAACAATAGAAGAAAAACAGACTGACCTACGCATTCGTGCAAAATATCTAGCACGTTCAGTAACACCAACAAAGCCTCTAGCATCTAATATATTAAAAGCATGAGAAGCCTTCAAAAGTTGATCATACCTAAGTGCAACAAGAAAAGTCACAATCAAATCTAGTTCATGAAGGAGATAAAATTAGTTACTGTTAATAACACTTGGGCATACGCAGGAATTGGAAGTTCAAGAGCCAGGAGGGATAGGGCTTCATCTTCAGAACTCTCAAAGCATTGTTGAATATGACTTATATTTGCATGCTCCAAATAGTATGCACTCATTTCCCTCCTAAAACAGACTATACACTGTTATCATGACAGCAAAAGCCAAATGCCTCACATGACTCAGACAACAAAATATATTACAATTTAATAGTAAAATGTATGATATTGGCCAACAAATCACAGTATCATATTACATATCATGCATTAGAGGCTAGACCATGACAATGTCAAACATTATAAAACCTTCTTTCCAGGTCTATTTCAAACCTACAAAAAGAATTTAAATCAGAAGTATAAGACTTTGCATCCAACATTACAAAGCTAGCTTCAAAGGAAACGTTAAGCAATACAATCAGTAATTGCAGAAACCAAAATTTGTTTAATGAAACAGGGAAGGCACTTAGTACATAGTTATCCTCAGAATTTTAGAGGAGATAACTAAAATTGATAACACAGAAAAGCATTGAGAAAAATTATATGTCATCATTGCATATGGAAGGCAAGGGTTTAAATTGCCAATCTCAGGCTGATTTTATGATCAGTCAAGCTGACATCATACTGAGTTAAAATTCCGATTTTCCAACCTTCCATTTGGGACGGTAAGGTGAAGGACCTTCAAATAGTCCATCACCACCTCCAATCTCAATCCAATATTTTTACCTTTTGAATGTTAGACATTTATGATATGATGTCTAAATTCACTAACTATGCATACAAATAGAACATAACTAAGTTTTAGATATTAAATAATCCAGAAAGTTATAATAAACTTGGATCAGTAGGTACTTACTAGCACAGTAGCTAGTAAGAAAAGACTTATTGTCTTCTGAATTTCAATGTCCTAATACTAAATGACAGTCATCATGACTTATATGGTGAGAATCCATGCAGCCAAACCTTTCATTTGACTTGCCTTTCCTAGTAGACAATAATTCAATGGTGGAACATTATCAAGGCCTCCCCACTTATATCTCAAGCTCAGTTAAAGGTCAATCTACCTAGATATAGATATTCTCTAAATGTAACTCTATAATCTACTTGTGAACCATATCTCAATGTACACATGATAAGACAATCACAAAGATTTTCTGAAAGATCTAGCTCCACAACCTCAGCAACCATACCTCAAATTGGAGGCAACAAAAAGTCAGAGGGGTTGGCAAATAAGGAAAATAGCACTTAAGGATGACACTGGGTACTAGATAATCGGACATCCACAGGTATCCATCCTAAGTCAGGTTTGGGCACGCACGGTATTTACCGTTCCGTCACTGGGCCGAAACCGGCACCGGTGCGGCATGAACAGGGCCGACCAAAGGACGAGCAGGGAGGACACGGGACGCCTTCGGCGCCTATGGCGTCGTCGCGAGACGCGCTTCCAGAGACGCCGAAGGCGTCGCGAGATGCCTCCGGCGGACACAGTCGCGATCGCGATTCGCGATTTTTTACTTTTCTTTTTTTTATTTAATTAATTTAAATAATTCCCAAATTTGGGTAATATTTTTAAATGGACTTTTATAACCCCT
>JBBPFQ011524167.1:0-17992 GCA_037974815.1 Kaempferia elegans | reverse complement strand
TAGAAATAGAAGACAAAGTAGTAGACATAGCCACAGGCTTGAAAACGCATACCTTTTAGGAGGTTTGTGAGGTCTAGAGCTTTTTCGAAGAGGAGGTGGATCGGAAATAGGATCATAAGTCGCAGGAAGATGTGGTGGAACCTCATACCTGGAGGAGGATCAGATGTAGGAGGAGTGCATCTACGGTAAACATAACCAGATTTAAACCTTGGAACTGGTGTTGGTGACTTTGTAAAGTAGATAGAGAAGGGAAATATGAGGTCTGTTGTGTGCAAAAGAAGGGCCAATTAAAAAAAAATGACATTCCTAGAGACATGAGTTCGATGGGCATGAGGATCATAGCAAAGAAATCCTTTTTGGGTTCTAGCATATCCTAAGAAAGCACACTTGACAGGGTAGTAAGTTTATTTCTATCATGTGCAGGAAGATGAACAAAACAAACACATCCAAAAATATGAAGATTGGAATACTTTGGTGCATGTCCAAACAAACGAAAGTAGTGAGAATCATTGTTTAAGTTGGGAGATGGTAATCTATTAATTAAATAAACAACAGTAGTCAAAGCTTTACACAAAAAATGAGAAGGAACACAAGACTCAATTAGAAGAGTGCGAACAACATCAAGAAGATGACAATTCTTTCTTTCAACTACACCGTTTTGTGGTGGAGTGGAAGGACAAGAACGGTGTGATATGACTTTGAAGAAAAAATTGAAATTTATTCGACATATATTCGCTGCCTGAATCCGATTGCAAGATTTTGATTTTGGCAGAAAATTATATTTCAAGTACAACATAACAGACTTGAAACACAAAAAAACCTCACTTCTAGATCGAAAAAAATATACCAAGTAAAGCGAGTGAAATCATCAATAAATGTAACAAAATATTTGTAATGTTCATGAGAGGAGCAATAGCCCATACATCAGTATGTGTGAGTTCGAAAGGTTTGGTGGTGCGGTTTTTATGCATCGGAAAAGGAAGTGTTTTGCTTTTACCAAGTTTGCATGATGCACAATCAGCAATATCAGATTTTTTATTTCCAAGTAAACTAGATTTAAACAAGACTAGAAGTACGTGAGAATTCGGGTGACCTAAACGGCTATGCCACACCTTATTATCACATTGAACAACATTACCAACAACATAATTTGATATCGGAGAGGGAGATAGATATAAAGGAAAGAGACATCTCACTTTTTGTCCCTTCGCAATCATCTTCCCGAACACTTGATCCTACACATGACAACTAGAATTTGAAAATTGAACATTGCAATTGTTGTCAATTAATTGACTGATAGATATAAGATTAGTGGACAACTTAGGAGACAAAAAATAGTACTTAAAAAGATTGAAATATCATCAACAACTGCAATGGGTAAGGAACTACCATTGGAAATATGAATATGGAGATCTCCTTTATATTTTATAACCTTATATAAATGTAAGGCAGTGTTGGTCATGTGATTGGAAGCACCATTGTCCATAATCAGAATACCAAGGTTTAGGATAAGAATTTTTATTACCTAAAAGGTCTAAAGAAGAAAGTGCAGAAACTATCATTTGTTGGACCATTTTAGGAGTAATAGAAGACTGACCAAGACTAAGAGCATTCTCGGAATCAACCGAAACATTGTAGGCAATTTCAGATTTTGTTTTTGAGGCCAAATAGAACAATCTTTGATGATATGCCCTGGTTTATTTTTTTTAGTACAATTAGTAGCAATGTGCCCGAATCCTTTGCAACTATAGAACTTTCATATATGCGCCCCTTTAAACCTCCCTTGAGCAGCATAGGCATCAGGAATTAGAGTAGCATGTTAGCTTTTTGTTCTAGGACAACCTGTGTAATGAGCCTTCTTCCTTGAGGAACGCTCCTACACAAATATCCAATAAAGGAATTGGTTTTGTTCATCAGGCTCTCCCCTTAACTTCATTAAAAATTGGTCACGCTTGCTAGTCTCATGCATACATTCGATAGCAATGAGTCCCGAAGATACACTTGCATACACAATATCAGTGTACTCAGCCCAAATGTTTCTAAAGGAAGAATAAAACTCTTGAATTGACATACCCCCTTGATTGAGCTGGCTCAACTCGAGTTCCAATTGAAACCTTTGTGCTGTATTGCTTTAGTTGCAAATTTTGTTCAAGTAATCCCACATTTCTTTAGAGGTCTTATAAGGCCGAGATTGAGAAGTATGGAGAGTTCCACACGTCCAAGGATCCAAGACATAATTTGTTGGGTGTAGGATTTGCCCCATCAATATGGCCCCCTAATTCCTTTCTCTTGATAAAAATCTGAAATTGGAATGCCTAGGAGGAATAGTTCTTTCCATTAAATTGAACAAGAAAATGTTTAGATCATTCGACAGTCATGATTCAACTAGAAACAAGTACAAAGAGACCAGGTCGAAGAAAAAAGAATTAGAAGAACATGAGAATAAGACAAAACACTAAGGGGGTGCTTGGTTAATTGAAGGGTATGGAAATGAGAATGAGATTGATAGAAATGAGGAATGAGAATGGAGGGATTTCCATTCCCCTCATTTTGTTAAGTAATGGTTCATTTTCCTATTTAGGGGATTGAATCCGTGAGATCTACCACCAATTCCCCAAACCAGGCACCAGCTTTCCATTTCTTTCCTATTCCCCACTCCTATACCATCCAACCAAGCACCCCCTAAGATCTTGAGCTAGAAACCAGACACAAGATGAAATGATCTTAGAGTTTTGGCTCTGATACCATGACAAAGAAAATGACAAAGAAATAGAAGAGAATTTCTAAAAAGGTATTTTCTATCTCATTCACTAAGAGAATTACAATATATAGATATCAATGATTATCAAATCCCTTAATTCTAGGGTCTAATATTGGAAGAATTACAGGAATAATTACAATAATGAGAGAGATAGTCAAGGGATTTACAACTATAAAAAACTAAATAGGGAAAGAATATATTGACAATATTGTGTAAGGAAACAATATATTGACGTTGGCAATATTGATAGAGATAAAATACTCTAAAAAGACTTGTAAGAAAAAGAGAAGAAATAGCAACTAAAGTACTACTTACAACAAAGATGTCTGACTCCAAAATAAGGGTAACATGATGCCAAAGAAAGGGTGGCAGTTTGTGTCGTAAATAGGTCGTGCCACTTGTGTCAATATAAAAATGTAAAAGGCAACATAAAACCAATTACATATTTTTTAAATTCATTTTATAGTCTATGTTTTAAAATCAATTTTATAGTCTATGATTGATTAAACTTTTAACGAGCATTTTTTAAAAATAGCTCAAGTTGTAAAAGTTCGATTTGTGTCGTTAATTTATATATTTATGTTGTGTCACTTCCACTTTTAGGTTTTTTCTTTGTATTTTGGGTTAATTCTGGCCATATCATCTTATTGGATTATGTATGATATTGCCATCTCTATATCAAAATAAAATAAAAAAAATCAAATGTACCCATATTTTATACTATCGGGTAAGTATATTGATTTTGTTTCAATTCAAGTCTAATTCTCAATGATTGACCAAAGGATACTTATATTAAAATGTATCCATATCCTATACTATGATGTACTTATATTGAGTTTGTTTCAATTATTTCAATTCAAGTCTAACTCTCATTGATTGACCAAAGTATATTTATGAACATGTGGATAAATTATTTCCAATACTAAATATCTTAGGAGCATTATTTAGCCTAAATTAAATCAATAGTAGTTAATAACTCATCTAAGCTTATAAAGTGCTTTTATTACCCCACAATTCTGTGTGAATTTAAGCTAGGGTGTCGCAATTTTTCCTACTAAAAGATCTTAGAATCTTCCCCTTGTTAAGGCTTGACATTTGTCAATATTCATATCCAACTAACAACTCTCAATCATCACTAATCAGCAAGATGTGAAAATCAGTAGTATGCAATTGTTTCGTTGTCACATTGGCAATATTTTTTAAACATTGCACCTGCCTTGGATATTAGGCCTTATTAAAATAAATTTCAACAACCTGCCTAATTGAGAGTATTAACCCATTAACTTTGTTAGGCTTAACAATTGGTCTCCAAAATGCATGAGCTCGAATTATTAAGAGTCCCAGTGGGACTAAAATTCCACTGGGTTGGAATTTCAACTCTCCTAGGATATTCAAATACCATTTCACATTGTGTCAGGTTTATGTCCATGTTTTCAGGGGTGGTTTTAAGTTCTGAGAATAAGCAGGCAGAGGCAAGGAAATGTGCATTGGCTTGGCCATGCAGAGAGGCAGATTGGGTATGCTGTGGTTGAGCAAGGATGATTAAATCAAAGTTGTGTCCGAGTGATATAGTTGGGCCAGTTTTCATTAACAGGTGTAGCCAGTAAATTTTCCTGGGCAATTGGAAGCTTATGATGTATGAGACGGGGAGGAAAAAAAATTGGGAGGTGAGTGCTATTGACATTTTGTTGTCAGGATTGTAGGTTGGAGAAACTTAAGATATCCATCATTTGGACTACAAGGATGTGTATCTGGATGATCAGACTAATGATTGAGGTCCTGTCTGTGTCATAGGTTTGGAATTTGGATGCATAGCTATGATCCCATGTGAAGATCACTCTTTTAGGGATATTTGATAGATGGAAACAAATCTGCAGCTCACCATATATATCAAAAATGGTTCCAATATAGACAATCCGTATGGCATGGACACTCCAATTTTTTAATTTTTTTTTTTTGAAGTGTCGGACACGACACAGACACGGCATGCAAATACGCGTGTCAGATATGTCTAAAACCATGTCATTAACTTTTTTAAAGTTTGACCAGGATACAGCTAGGACACGGATGAGACATGTTTCCGGATGTGTTTGGGCTCAATTGCAAAAAAATAAAAGTTGCAATGGCTAAATTGAAGAAAATAAATTTCTAAGGACTAAGTATTAAATTAATTAATTACCGACGAAGGCGGTGTTGGTGATGGAGACTGATATGGATGATTGATTTTTTTTACTTGTTTAAGATGGATTTGGTGTTTTATATTTTGTTATGGTTACTTTTTGTTTGTAATGGATATTATGATTGATGTAATATGGTTTTCTATTTTAAGATTTTTAATAATAATATATATATATATATATAAATAATATTTTTATATTTTTTTAATAATTGCCGTATTCTAGCCGCATCGTGTCTAATATTTCAAAAATTTTCGTATCGTCGTATCCGTGTCGTGTCCGATACGATTCCCATACCCATGCAACATAGTAAACAATTAGGATCATTTGCAGTTAGATTTTAATGTTATGCTCATTTCCTTTAAGTTCTTATCCTCAACAAAACTTGTGCCAATGGCATGATGTTATGAAAATGTGCACCGATTTTTACAGCCATTTAAAGTGATGATTTAGAGCACTTGAGTGGAAAAATATCATCTCTTTACTCCAGTATTTTGTTTAAAGTATTTTCTTTATTTTGTGGCAGATCAGAGTAGACTTTGATGACAAGAGTAGCTGGGAATATTTGTTCAAAGTGTATTGGTTAACTCTCAAAGGAAAAGTATCACTCACAATAGAAGAGCTTAGTAATGCTAGAAGTTCGTGGAAAGGATCTGGTACTTGTTTGTGTAAAGATGAAACATTTGACAAATTATATGATGTTAATGGTGACCAAGAAGCTTGCTCTGATGACTCTTCCAAACATTGCCATAACATTTCTCTAAGGAAAAGAGTTGGGAGGGGTTCTAAAAGGTCAGTTGATAAAGACCATTCTGCCAAAGGCATTGAGAGGGAGAAGAATTTATTTTCTGAAGACAATAGATGGGCTTCGCCAGCACTCTTAGAATTTGTAGCACACATGAAGGATGGTGACAATTCTGTTCTTTCTCAATTTGATGTTCAAGCCCTTTTACTGAAATACATAAAGCAAAATAACCTTCGTGATCCTCGAAAAAAAAGTCAAATAGTTTGTGATGAAAGACTAAAAAATTTGTTTGGTAAAGAACGTGTTGGACACTTTGAGATGTTAAAGCTTTTGGAGTCTCACTTTTTAATTAAAGAGGCTCACCAGATTGGTACTGATGACAATCAAGGAGCTATGGATTCTGATTGTGGTCAAATGGATGATGAAGAATACAGTAATCTAGCAAATATTGGTTCTGATAAACGACAGAAAAACCGTAGAAGACTTGGAGAGAGAGAACTTCAGTCCAATCTTGATGATTATGCAGCAATCGATGTCCATAACATCAATCTTGTTTATCTACGTCGAAATTTGATGGAGGATTTAATTGATGATGCCAAATTCACTGAGAAGGTTGTTGGCTCTTTTGTTAGAATAAGGATTCCAGCAGCAGGTCAAAAGCTAGAGATGTATAGGCTTGTTCAAGTTATTGGTAAGCTTTATTGGTCAAAGCTTCCATTTAGTTCAAAGTCTTCTATCCTTAGAATCATGTTTTCTATATACAGGCACACATTTAGTTTCTGAAAAATACAAAGTGGGCAAGAAATCAACAGACATTGCATTGGATATTTTAAATTTAAACAAGGTGGAAGCTTCATCCATTGATGCCATCTCAAACCAGGATTTTACAGAGGTTGGAAGTTTAAAAAATTACATTTCCCCGGATTTTCCTTACTTCGAATTGATTTTCTTTTTAATGCTCGCCTAAATATGCATTTTGAAGGTGCCTTTTTATACTATATACATCATACAAGAACTCATAAAAAACTTACTTTTTTATTTTTTGTTGTTTGTACAAATTGCAAATTTGTCATCAACAAATACCATTTCTTAAAGCAAGACTTCACTAGACGACCTGTGCTATGGTCTAAATTTTTTAATTTGCTTTTTGAGTTTTGGATTGCTACAAAAGGGATCAAAGATAAAAGTTTAAAAGTGTTGTTATTTACTCAGCTATAAAATATGAGGCTTGTTATTAGGTTTATGATATGTGCGTCTGTGAATTGGTTCCTTATAGTATTGATTTAAATCCAATGTTTGGACAGTGACATACCTGATTGTTCAAGTTAATAGAACTAAACTACAGCATCATTTGGGTTTAAACTTGAATATATAAAAATACATTTTCATGGCATGGGATTTTTAGTGGTACTTGATGTAAATATTGACCACATGGATAAGGTGTTTGTCTCTTTGGTGCAGACACTTTCAAGCACAATTATAAAAACCGGATCAGGTCTACCAAATCAGAAAAAATTGGGCCAGAGGTCCGTATGTAATTAGATTGGGTTTACAATTGACCTGAGTAAAACCCCGTTAAACTAGACAACCTGCCAAGTTTCACTAATCTGAGAGAACTGGAATGATTTTTTTCCGTTCCCCTTAGAATTCGTAAAATATTCATTTATCAACTATAATATTAGATAGGCAGAGAGTTCATTTTACAATTTTAATCTAACACTAACACAACATCAGTAAAAAACCAAAAAAAAAACCCTAGTTTTTACAGTTGCAAGTCATCTTCTGTCTACTCCCGACCCTGAGTCCTCAATGGTTAGATGTCTCCATCTCTGGCAACCTTTGTTATAATTGGTTGTTCTAGTTTTTTTTTAATCAATACTTGTTCTTAGGTCCGAATAAATTAGTTATTTATATTGATCAATGTATTAGACATGACTTCCTTTATTAAAATTTAGGGTGTGACCAGTTAGCTTGCCTGGGTCCATTCCTGGTTCAACATGCAGTTTGATCAATTAGCCCACGGCTCAACTAGTGAGCCAGTGACTCAAAAAGTTTTTCTGTTTCCATTTCGGGTTAGGTTTAAACACATTCAATTTGTTGCAAAACAAATTTCAAATAGAATAGGATTAGTTATAAATCTATCTACTGAGGGGTAGCTTCTTTTTTGGCAAAGAAACCTGACAAGTTTCCCCCTTTAAAATGGTATCCGAGTGGGATTGTGTGCATGGGTTCATCTTCTAGATATGTGGTCCACTCACAGCGTGCTTCTTCTTCATTACACTTGCTTCTATGTTCTTGGCGTTGTAACAGAAAGCTGTTTTCGTTGCCTGTTCCTTCTCTCCAGATTTCTTGTGCCCTTTTTCTTGGTCGCTGCTACTGAACAAATCCCCAACTTGCTGTTCTCCTGTAGCTTTTCTTCTGGATTCCATCCTTCCCCCACAGAATCCAGCTGTTTTACATTTTAATCATTTTTATAGCGATAGAGTCCTTCGTTCTGCTCAAATTTGAAATGGACAAGAAACTGCAAGTGAGCAATTTCTATCACTTATTTCACAAAAGCACTTGAGGATTGAGGAAATCAAGAGGTATTTAGGTAAATTAAATAATTAATAATATTAAAATTGATGGAATCAGATGAATAAAGATATTGTGCAGATATGCAAGAGACGTAAATGGTCTTACAGGTTGCTTTTTGAACCATCATGAAAATGGATTGTGTTAAATTTCATCAACCCTACATCTATCTGTCTGGTGATATGAAATGTCTTAAATCTCGTTTGGTGATGCTTTATTTCATATTCTAATGCTAAACATATCTGCCCTTTCCCTCTGTAAATCGAGGAACGAGTAACCAGAGTGAATAATGCATTTAGCTTGCTAAAGTTATTTGTCATTTACTGATCATAATTTAATATTTTTTCTTCTAAAATTCTCATGGTATTCGTATGTTTTCAGGAGGAATGCAGACGTTTGAGGCAGAGCATAAAATGTGGCTTGATTAGAAGATTGACTGTGGTAAGATGTGTCATTTAGGCTAGTAGTTCAGGATCATTTGGTTTCCCAATTCAATTTCTGAATGTCTTTTCCATTTTCATTTCTAAAGGGGGATCTTTTAACAAAAGTCAAAGCTATACAAGAAGTGAGAGTTAAAGATGTGGGTAAATCAGCAAAACAAAAATATTATTAACTGAAAGTTCTGTTGATGATTCCTGAGCACTTGCATGGTTCATGAATCTTATTGTTGATCTGCAGTGGTTAGCAAGTGAGAAAATGCGACTCAGTCATCTTCGTGATCGAGCAAGTGATTTGGGCAGGAGAAAAGAATATCCTTTTAGATCAAATGTTTTTGGTGTTTTACTCTCCTAATAAGGTTTTGCTTCAGACGTTGTGAAACTATGCCAAATATATATAAGAAGAGAATGAAAAAAAAAAGACTTAGTTAGTAAAAATAAAATATTATAAAATTTACTTGAATATAGATGATATTATAGTAGGAGATAGAGTCCAATGACATAGAAGGATCCGTATAGCCGATCCCACCTAGTAGGATTGGATTTGACGGTGGTGGTTGTTATTCTAATAAGGTTTTGCTAGATTAACTGAAATTTACCAATTTTTTATATTCTTTTGTGTTGAACTATTTGCTAGAATTTCTTGTTTCAACTATATTGAATTTTGGTGATTTCAGTCTGAACAATATTTTTGTTTAGGCAAGCAATTCTTTTTGATGACCTACTTACTTGTTCTTGCTCTTATACTCCAATTTTCTATTCCAGAAGATTTATGAATTGTTTTTTCTCACCAATCAACGATGAGAATGGTTCTGCTTGTATATGTAATTTGAATGCTTGGAGATTATATCTTTAATATGACTCACAAGGGTGAAATATGACGTATATAGTAGTTTGTACTTTATTGCCAATGATCCTTCATTTGTGATTCACGATGGAAGATTAATTGGTGACTGGGGACAACTGAAATAAAAACCACGTAAAAACCCTCTTTTCTTATAACCCTTCCCTCTCTCCCCTCTTTCCTTCTTGTGTCTTAAACCTGTTTCATAGATAGTTCACATATAACCCCCTCTAAGCTATAATTTATTGTGCAGTGTAGCCTCAGCCACCAATATATGCTTGACTGTGTAATCAGCTTCTTGCAGCATTGCACATATTCATCGTACTGCATGATTCTTGATTCTTGCTTTTGTGGAATCATGTGATAGATGTAGCATTCTCATTGTTAGTGATGATAAGCTATTTTAATTGCCTTTCTACTTGTCTCTTCCAAAAAAGAAAATAAATTTGTGGATAAAGACTGTAACATAATTTTTGTTTATGCTCTATGGTGTAGCTACAAGCATCTTGTACATTCATGCTTGGTTTAGCTTGTGATTTGATTCTCCCTGTTGATTAATTTTATTTTAGCTCATTAGTTTCTGAACTAATTTTAGTACGCTTTTTTTGTTGTATTTGTATCTAACCTTTCATTTGATGTTTTGGTTGATCATTGTCCTTTTATGCCAAGGAAAATTTTATTATACTTTGGTATGATTTGCCATACTTTATGGATAGAGTATTGGACGATTAAGAAGTGACATTTGCAAAAGTTTAATGTAATATAGATAAAAATGCTTAGATGAATGGTGAAGTCCCTAGATAGGATAAAATAACAAACGCTAACATTTGAGAAGAGTGCTATTTTAATAGATGATCAAATGAAAAAAAAAAAATCAAATGAAAAAAAAAACAGAGATGTCATGAACATGTTCAAACTAGATGATTAGGTTCTATAGTTAGAAATCGTGAATCAATTAGGGTTTGGTAGGGACCAATTTGTGTATTTAAGGGCCTTTTTGTAAATATACAAATCATGGAGATTAAATGTAAATGATAACGAGAGGTGATCAATAAATGTCATGAGCTGGATCCACTCTGCACTTCTGGACAAACCTCACTTCCAAAAATTTAGGTCTCATAAAACATTTCATTAAATCACATTCTCTAGACACAAGAATTCAATATCAATATTAAAAAAAAAAGAGTTATGAGCATCAAATTCCAGGTTAGGATCCAATCATATTATGATGAAAGCAAAAGTCTATTCATTTGGGGTAATCAAAGTCAAGTAAGAAAGTTTCATCCATAGTCAACCTACGTTTAATACAAAATATCAGAAATCATCAATTAGAAAGGTAAGAATGAATTTACTAGATCCAAAGGTTGCAACTCCATGAAGGAATTATGTTCGACCCAACAAATTAGAGACTTGGCGAATCATGCTGAAGCTTGGGACACATTTCAGTGAACAGACAAAGACTGAAAGTGGGAACTATTGCTGCTACATATTCACTAAGCTAAAATTATAACTCAATAACGAGAGGGAGAGGGGTTTACATCAGTTTGCGTTGTTGATGATAGGGTTTGGGTAAGTGCAAGGTGTTTGCGGTGGTGAGGGGTTGGTAATACTAGTAAGGCTTGACAATGGGCGAGGAGTTCATGGTGGTGGTTGGGCTTCTGAAAAGAATCAGTGATGGGTATAGAATTTTGAGTGATGTTGTCCAAGATTTAGCCATCTTTGGGTGTCATGCCCAACAATTGGATAGGCGTTGAGAATTCCCCTTCCCTTTTTGCCTCCTTGGACAACTCTACTCATTTTGACACTTACACTACTCTGACATGTGACCTCTTGGATACTTGAATTCGGATAATTATTTGTACTGTTTAGCCATCTTGCCATTTTTTCAACTGTTCTAACAATAAGGGACGAAGAAGTGATGCAAATCGGGTCTTGCCCTAGGATCCTATGGTGGAGTGCCCATCTCACTAGTTGCAACTTGATGAGGTGGTGCTGAACTTTTGTTGATTGGGAGGTCATTGATGACCTACCTTCTGATGTTGTGTGGTGTTGGATGGAGGATACTTGAAGTCGTATGTCTATGTGGTTCAGTGTAGGGTTTGATGATCTGCTACTTTGGCATGACTTGTAGCTGAAGGTGGTATGGATGTATGGCTACTGAGCCTTGCTTGTCGTGTGGCACATTCTTATGGTTTGGCGTTGAGTAACTTTGTTCCATTTCTTCCCGAGGCCCATGACTCTTGGAGGTAGGACTGTAAATAAGTCAAGCCAAACTAAACTTTGTGTTTGTTCCTCAAGATTGTTTGGTAAGTTAACTGAGTCGAACCAAGTCTAAAATTAGTCCAGCTGTTGAAACAGTTGTTCAAACTTGGTTCATTTAGATGTTATCTAGCACTTAATTTAAGCTTGGTTGAATTATTACATTGTTAAGTATGTTTGGTTGGTTAGTAAGTTTTATATTACAAGCTTGTGAGAGGTTCTTTGTTTATTTACAAGTATATTTATTTTATAAGAATTCTGTTGATGAACATGGTTCACAAGTATTGTTTGTGGACATATTCACAAATAGTTCACAATATCCTCTCACAAGCATTAACTAGTTGAACATATATATAAGGTTTTTACTTTTTATGCTGGGCGACCCTCATGACTGAAGGCGTCTTCCGTGCATGTTTGAACAAAGATAAACAAGTTCTTGGCAAGGAACATTTGGTTCATTTATAGGCAGTCCTACTCGGAGGTAGAGTTTCTCTTTGCTACATAAGATATTTTTCTCACTACAGTAATTCAAATATACAATGGGGTTGGCTTTTGGGGTTTTCTTGAAGAAATGGGCCTAGTCATTATTTCCTCTTCTGCTTTGTAATAAATCTTATTGTTGTTGATATATTTGTCAACATAAACTACATTGCTAAAGTCACCGTCAATTATTTTGTTGAAATATCCATAACTATTTCTACGCTCAGAGAGTGCATTGAGAAGTTGCAGATTTTGGACACACCTGAGGAACACCAGCGTCGACTTGGTGAAATTTCAGAAATACATGTTGATCCACATATGGATCCCACTTATGAATCTCCTGAAGAAACATATGATAAGAAAGAAGGTATTTTCTCCTGTATTATTGGTGAACTATTATCAGCTTTTATCCTATTAAACTGCTAGGCCGATAACATTCCTCAGTATTTGTTGATGTGCTCTCATTATGCAGATAGATTTAAGAGGTCCAGTGTTCCTTTATCTCTTAAGAGAGGAAGGAATTTATTATCTCCTGGTAGAGAATCAATTTCAAGTTACCAATTGAATGAGGCGACAAGAACCTTAAGCACTGATCGGATATCAAACAAAAATCATAGGCCAGAAAATGCAGGAGATAAGATTGCATATAATCATGCAGTGAAACACGATGCCACTGTTTGGAACAGTACCCAACTTGAAACTAAAGCAGAAAACTCTTATAATGCTGCATCTGATACTGTGATCAGATCTTTAGGTGTTTCTGTGTCACAATATGGCAGTGAGCATGACAAAGTGTGGCATTATCAAGATCCATCTGGAAAAATCCAGGGACCCTTTTCAATTTTGCAGTTGCGCAAATGGAGCTCCACTGGGTTTTTCCCACCAGATCTTAGGGTATGGCTAGCATCTAAAAATCAAGAATCCATGTTATTGACTGACGCACTGCTGAAATTCCAGACTTGTTCACAACAAAATTCTCAAACTGCTAATCTTACCCAGTCTCCAAGTTTTTCAGGTGCAGCTAATACTGGACATAACTGGGATATAGGTTCAAGAGACAATAATAATCCGCCACTTGCAGATATCAAGCAAAATGATTACCATTCGAATGCAAATCAGAATGATGTGACTATATCTGCTGCTGGGTTCAATGTGACAAACGTTGATAAACAGGTTCTTCAGGTATCTAGTTACAGTGAGCAAAACAGGGAACTCATTACTCAAGGAAGGGTCGGAGCCTCTACTTGTGTCTGGGAATCTTCAGCAGATATAAATACTTGGTTTGACCAACATGCAAGTTATAATATCCCAGACCCAAAACCAAGTTTTTCTGCTCCGTCAAGTAGAAGCCCGTACAATTCTCCAGCTTATCAAGGCATAGGAATGCAAGTAGAAAATGCTGAGAAATGGAGCAGGAACCAGGACAACAGGAGTTCCTGGAATTCAATTAGGACTAGACCCATAATACCTACTGGTCAGGGTTACGAAGGTCAATATACTAGTCAGAGCCCTTTAAGCCAACAGTCCCTTCAGGTTTCTAAACTCTACCAACAAATTCAATCACCCAATAATCCTAGAAGTCAATGGGAAAATGATGGATACAGTCCACCTATTCCCACTCTGCAGCCAAGTAGTATGAGCTGGACAAGTCATCCAGCACATACTACGTCACCTTCTCATACAGTACGCTATAGCTGGAATGCTATACCAAGTGCTCAGTTGCATCAATTAGGCACTAACACTATGGACACCAGGGTTAGTCTTCCATTAGTGGATGCTGTTGATGGATGGAGTCCAAAGTCATCACCGAATGTCCTTGATCAATATGCAGAGGCAAAAGACTGGGTCTCAGAGTCTGCTACGGCATTATCAGCTGCTGATACCAACCTAGATCTTGGCAAAATGGATAATTTGAGTAATTCATCACTGGCCAATCAGCATAAAAAGCCTTTATCTCATCCAATTTCTACAAGTTCTTCATTTAGGAAAAACAGCCATTTTTTTGAAAGTTCATGTCCTAGCCCAACTCCAAGTAGTGAGGAACTTGGCTCTTCTTTTCCAATAGATGACTCTGATTCTCACAGGGTCTTGGATGGACCCTCAGAAAATGTAGATGTACAGAGTCCTGTTATTACTGTTCCTGCATCAGGATCATTAAATAGAATTAATCCTTGCCTTTCTGCTGAGGTAGATGGCATACAAGCCTCCATGAAAGTCCAGGCTGAAATGACAGATAAGATTACTGAGATTGAAAGGTTGGCTTCCCTGTCTTATGAGTCAGAGAACAAACAGCCTTCTCTTGCACAGACAGATGACAAGGTGCAAAACCTCACTCCAATTAGGAGGGCTGCATATAAACCTGATGCATTAGACAATGATCCAGTTCAGAAATCAGAAGCATTGACAGATCCCAAACTAGCACCTGAAGTGACAAAAGACCAGGATAATCTTGATTATTTTGGCACAAATGTTGCATTTTCAGGGAATAAATTGGATCAAACGGAAACTGAAAATCCAGAATACTTCTCTGGCCTTTCCCATATTGATACAAAGGGCATTGAGTTGGCATCACCTTATACTACACCAACTTCTGGACCATATGAATGGAATGCTGCCGTTGATTCTGCCTCTGGGAAGAACCAAAGTGGCATATTGGTTTCTTCGGTTGATTTTCTTCCTCCACTATCTCCAACTATAACAGATATGTTTGCTGAACCTAAGTCATCAAGAAGCACTGCTTGTGAGATGGCTGATGATTCTGCTGACAACAGTTGGGAGATAGCCCCACATTGCCCAAGAATTGGAGCAGCAGCTCATGGAGCTGGATCTGGTATGGTCAGTGGAGTAAGAGTTCTAGAGAAAAGCAATGTGGCTTGGGGAGCTGCAGAACAAACAAGCACCGAAACCGGTTGGACTATGTCCACAATGAAAAATGCTGCTGATACAAGCACATGTTGGGCAAAAATGGCAGTGAGGGACTCAAGAGAAGCCTTGAATACTCAAGGCAACCTAAACATCAATACTGGCTGGGGAGCACCTCAAAAAACCAATCCTGGATGGGAACCAACCATGAAGATAAGCTCTGGTGCAGAATCTGGCTGGGTACTCCCAGCAACAGGATATATAAATCAGAATGAAAATGCCAACTCTAGTGGGGGAACGTTTCAAGGAAACAAGAGTGCTAGCGGGAGTTCTGCAAACATATATCATCAGAATGTGGACCTTCAGAAAAGACATGGTGGGGATAGATACCATGAAGGCAGTGATTCAGGTTATAGTGGCAGATTTAATTCACAAACTCGGAATTATTTTGGTGGAGCTGGAGGGCCTGTACGACCTCTGAGAGGACAAGGGCAGAGAGGGGTGTGCAAGTTCTATGAGAGTGGGCATTGCAAGAAGGGTGCATTGTGCAATTACCTGCATCCAGGAGAGTAAAATTTTGCCTCCCACCTTGCCATTCCAGTTTTTGTACAGTTGAACTAATGGCGCTGTGCTGATGTATACCATCAAAAGTCTTGCTTGTACCAAGTTTAATTTCCAGAATAGCTCTTGAAGCAGCAGCCGTTCAATATGAGTACTGGATCTTTGTAATCTAGTTGGCTAGGCACATGATTAGGATGAGCTAGCCATGTTCTGTTTATGTTGTAGACGGTCACTATAATTTTAACTTCTTGTTATGACCACCACCCAACAGGATGACTTGCGGGCCTTAATTTTCTGGGTTGTCAGTCGATCCACAACTAGTCATTCTAGGTTTCAACAACACATTAGTTGCTGCACTATTCTAAAGAATGGGCCAGGTGAATTGAGTGTATCAAGGATTACATATTTCTATTATACTTTAGATACTCCACAGAATATACATTTTAGGCAAGTTGATCAAGTCCAGTCAATTAAATGGACTAGATTGTTTGATTGAGGTAAGGAGTTGAACATATTGAGTAAGCGGGTAAGTAGGCTAGGTTTATTTGAAGAGATTGATGAATTAAACAAATTGGGTGAGCTGAAGTAAAATACACTGATTGAGTGTAATAGGCTGATCGATTAGGTCTAGTGAATCAAAACATAGGCGAGTTAGATGGGTCAAACGGGCTAAGGTAGATAATGCAAAGTAGATAGATTAGACGAGCTGTATTATCCATTGTCATAATGGGTTGAACAGGTTGAACGTTACAAATTGGGCAAATCATGTAGAACTACAAGATGGAAAGAGACAAATGGGTCAAGGCAGCTACATGGAACTAGTGAGGTTAGTTGGTTAAGCTTGTCAATTAGGTTGAGCAAAGTAAGATAAATGGGGAGGACAATTAGGTTGGGCAAGCCTGAGTGGATTATACACTTCAACTACAATATTTTTAAAAAGATTTTGTTATTTCTTAGTGCTCAAAACATTGTATGATAGCATATACCTTTGTTTTGGATGTTCTAAAAAAATCAGGTAATATAGCTCTCAATCGATTGAATATACATAATTCTAATGTTAGAATTCAATTGGTGCATTTCATCCCTATAGGTACATCCAATATTAAAAAAGCCTTCATGTATTATTGGTTTGGAAAGATTATTCCCCATGTAGATCATTACATCTAAGAAAGGCACAAGTTATTATATATTTACCTTTTGCCCCCAAAAAGGGGTTTTCATAATCCCTTATTCTCCTTACACTAAGATAGGGATTTGTTGGAAGAACATCATAATAGAAGGGATAGTGTGCCTTGGATTCCATTGCTATGATTAAGTGAGAAGATTAAATCAATCTCTCTACTCTAATTTGCTAGCCTTTTTTTTAGCCAATCTTTCCTTCATAGATCCATGTGATCTTAGTCTAGCCTTTATATAGATACCCCTCGGCCCAGCACATAATTATAATTAAAAATGAAAATTTCCATCACTGAGCAACTATCCCCACTTTGGTTTTTTTTTTTTTAAATTATATGAAAACGACCTTCTTATAAAGAATTAACTTCCCCAGGCACTTTGCTTGATCTCCAGGTTTGGATCAGCATGCTCATTGATGATTGATGAAATGCACTCCATCAAGTTGCCATCTTTATCAAGCAGCAACATTAAATTAAATAATTTTCCTGTGCCTTTTCTATCTTATCTCCTCCCACTCCAATCAAAACTTAATGATTGCCGTTTTTTTTTTCGCCGCAGGTAGTCATTACTTAGATAGTAGATTATCACGTGAAAATAAAGGCTGAATATCCGGAGGAATAATCTTCGGAATAAAATCCTCATACATACCGCTTAGTCATCATGATTTGCATTTCTTCCAAATATCTTAGGATGAGTATAGAGAGGTATCTCGGCGAACGAGATCACCTTTTGCTGTGTAATTGACTCAATTAGTTTGATCTTTCTCATAAGTGATATTATGGATGAAAATTGTATCATATAAATAGTACTCGATGTGAATTCCAACGGTGTAAATGAGCCGAGCTGAACTCGAGCTTGGGTTGGGTCGAGCTCGAGAAAATTGAATAAGCTCAGCCCGGGCTAGTTTGTAACTTTGGGCTCGAGCTCGGCTCAAAAAATCAAATTAAAATGAATACACACTGCTGCAAATGATGGATTTGTGGTTCAAGATTGAAAAATCAAATTAAAATAAATACAGATTTGAACCTTGAACTATAAGAAAATTAAATAAAATTCTCTAGCCATAAAAACTTACACAATTTATTATTTTTATTTAAAGTAATATTTATTTTAAAT
>JBBPFQ011523081.1:0-18001 GCA_037974815.1 Kaempferia elegans | reverse complement strand
ATCCGACGATTCCTCCCTGCGGTGCCGCTTTTGTGTCGCCGGCGAAACGGTAAAAAACGCCCGTGCCGGGCGGCACGTAACGACATTTCAAACACTGGTTGGCTTTTCTTTTGATATGAAAATGGACATTTTATTTTTATTTACTACCTCTCTTTTCATATTTATTACTTGTTTAATTGATGTAGGATACTAGATATGTGTGGCATAAATGAAACATATGAAGGCATCACTTCTTGACCTTTCATCCGGATGTTATATCGATTGAAATGTCGTTGCGTGTCGGGCGGCACAAACCGTTTTTACGCTTCCGTCGAGGAAGTGACATTAGCACTGTACGCGCGACCATTTTAAGTGTGTCATCACGCACATTGCGAATAGCAGGTGGGTCACAAGTGTCCCGGATGCGTCGCCAGACAACGACGCCACCGGAGGCTTCGCTATTGCGATTTAAATAATACAAATAATATCCAACTTAAGTGTGATATTTTGAAGAGGTTTTCGTAAACCTTAACTAAATTATCCCAATAAAATATAAAAATTATATTTAAAATTTTAAATAAATTAATAAATTTTATTAATTGATATTCTAAAATTGTTTTTATTGTTTCAAATTTTATTTAAAAATTAAAAAAAATTATTTTTTAAAATTCTAATAAATCAAATGTATATTCTGATATATATATTTTTTAATTTTTTTGTATTTTTTACTTTTTTATTGTTTAATTGATATTCGAATAATTTTTTACTATTTTAATTATATATTATTTAAATTAATAATTAATTAAATGAATAAAAGTAATTTATATAATTATTATATGTACAATAGCATCTTTGTATTAATTTATATAATTATGATTATTTAATCGGGTCATTGGAGAACTCTAGAATTGACATAAGTAAAATGTTACAAGAACCAATATTTTCATTTGATTCATGCTACTTTTTTTTTTTTGTATTAGTAAGGTAACATATTATAATGCATCTATTTTAATTCGAGTTATTAATAGATGAGTTTTCTTTAAAAAAAATTATATTTAATTATTTTTTATGGAGAACTTATATTAAATCACTATAAAACTTATTTTTAAAATATACTTAATAAACATATTTATCTAATCATTACTATATATAAATAAAAAAATAACAAAATCGTATTGGCACGGCACGATACGATACAAAAACCATATCATTCTGTCTGGACTGAAACCTCGGCACGGGTCGAGATTTTAAACCTTGGTTGATCCTTTTTGGCTTTTTATTAAATGCTGACGCTTTTATCTATGAGGTAGATAGGATGAACTTGGTGATGTATGTAACTTTGTGTGGGTAAATATGCTATTTTATAGGTTATTTCTTTTATTATGAACTTGATGTGTGTAACTTTGTGTTGGTAAATATGCTATTTTATAGGTTATTTTTTTATTACTTTGTTTTTCAGGATAAAAGTTATTATTTATATAAGACCCATCTTTTCTGATATAATATTCATGTGTTGTCCAATAAATGATTTGATTACCTTGACTTGTGTATAGCATATTTTCAACCTAATGATTCTATACTGGTGGGTGATAAACTGCTAAAAATTTATCAATTTCGTCTTAAGAAACTATTCAAAGTATGACACCGTTTGCAACTGATTTCTTTTCGTTTATATAATCTGATAAAATCTGTGTTACTGATGGTTACTTGGTTTAACTGTAATATTCATTTAATGTATCTTAATTTCCAAACTATCAGGGTCCTATTGGATGGCAGTCACTGTCAGGTAGTTGTAATAATGCAGAATCTTTACTTTTTCCGGACAATGGTTTTACTGTTAATATAAATTGGAAGGGTGGGCTCAGTGCTTTATCTTGGGAAGCATCTATCCAAAAGAGCATTGAGGAGGAACTTTATTCTTCGATCCAGGTATATTAACAACTCAATGGAAGTTTACCTTTACAGTTGTTTATTTGAACTATCGACACAATGGAAGTTTACCTTTACAATTATGTTGTATATGCCTATGTATGAGATAACTAATTTCTTAGATAAATCAACTCTGCTTTGATCTGAAGATAAATATCTCTTTGCAAGTCAATGGAAGAACTAGGATTCATGTGATACTAAATGCAACAAATGGATTTAAATTCTTATCTGCAAGCCTATTGACCTTGGATAAATATTTCTCAAGATTGATTGAAAGGATTGAATATTGCTAGTGATGTTGCATTATATAGAACTATTCCAAAATAGTTTGAATAAACACACTAGCATAGATTGATGATGATGACTGAGTGAAAGAAATCTTGAATGGAACATGAAATTTTAGTTTATAGTTAATAAAATTATTTATATGGCATTACTTAAACTTTGCATGTTGATAAATTCTGTGTGAATCCTATATAAAAATTTGCATGACTTGAATGACCAGAACCATATGTAAAATAAAAACAGGATTAGGAAATAGAAAATCATTGAGAAACTGAAACTTTATTAATGTCAACACCATTGTTTGAAATTTTGTTCTGTTCCGAATGAAACGGATGAAATTTACCGCGGGGCCACGAGGCCGCTGTGATCCAACGGGTGCGTGGGGAAGATGCAAAACTTAGGTTAAAATTTTAATTTAGGTTAATAATTTCAATCAACTCCTATAACTATCAACTCTTAGCTATAAATAGGACAATCCAAACAGTGTTGCCATCAACTAGGACAATCCAAACAGACTTTAATCAAATCATAATAAAATTATCTCATTATATATATATAAAATTTATTTTAATTACAAAAATCTATAATAAAATATTTATTTATCATATAAGAACATCATGATCTTGAATTTTTTTCCTTTTTATTTTTTTTATAAATTTTTTTTTTTAATATTTAGATTATTTTTTTATTTTTAATTAATATATTTTTTATTTAAAAATTAACAAAATCATATCGACATGATACGGTATCGAAATTGTACCTGTATTGAAACCTCGACATGGGTCGACATTTTAAACAATGGTAGGTTACTGACAAAATAATCACCTCACTAGCTGCAGCTCCACCTACTTCAGGTGTGGTTGCCATACAATGAAAAATGTTTTTTTCTATACAAACTCTAAATCTCATTGTTTTTATCTAAGCACTGCAATTATTGTTATTAGTTGCCAGAAAATATTTTGAAAATTATTTGTGGAATCATGGAGTTCTTAAACACCAAGAGGCTACTGGTAATAGAAGAAGCATTACTATTATCAGATTTTTTGAATTCAGTAATGATTGCCATACTATTGTGGGTGTATATAATTATAGTTTACCATATCATGAAAGCCGTATTTTACTCGGTCTTATCTCGTTAATTTGTATTTCAGGAGAAAGGATTTGGAATTGAGCACCATTTGCATCGTGGGCGAGCACTGGCAGCTTTTTACCATATTCTTGGTGCAAGAGCCTTGCGCTTGAAATCAACGAGTCCACTTCAACAGATATCTGGGAAACCTAACATACAATCAGATGTGCAAGCAATTCTTTCACCTTTAGCTGAAAATGAAAGATTAAGTCTCTCATCTGTATGGACACTATCTTTCTTCATCTTAGTTGAAGTGGATTTCTAAACCTAATAACAATGACTTTTTCTTAAAGTTTGAAGGAGACATTTTGCTTTAATGCAGTTGAACTTCATTCAATATAAATTGGCTGTGTATAAAATTCAATTCTATTATGGCTAACATGTTCTTAATAGATCAGTCTAATGAAGAGGATTACTAAACATGCAATTCAAATTTAACTCATCTGCTTATTTTGATTTTCTTTGGTTTACTAATCTCTTCACATAAACACATTGTTGTTTATTTTCAGGTTGCTTCCCTAGCTGTTACACACTTTGAAGATCCTGTTCTTGTATCTTCCTGCTCTTTCTTGTTGGAGCTTTGTGGTCTATCTGCTAGCATGCTTCGTGTAGATATTGCTGCACTAAGGCGGATTTCTTCTTATTATAATTCATTTGAGCATAAAGCACATTATGACCAAATTTCACCGAAGAGCTCTGCCTTTCGTTCAGTATCTCATGATGGCCAGTTAACTGCTTCCCTAGCTCGAGCGTTAGCTGATGACTATGTTCGCCGTGAGCATCTCAAAATTTCCAAGAAAGGGGATGCTTCTGAAAGCATTATTAACGACAAACCATCTGTGGCTCTTATGACTATTTTACACCATCTGGAAAAGGCAAGTCTTCCATTCCTGGCTGATGAAAATACATGTGGTTCATGGCTCGTAAGCGGCATTGGCAATGGGCTTGAGTTCCGAGCTAAACAGAAAGAGTCCAGTCAACAATGGAGCCTAGTCACAAAATTCTGTCAAATGCACCAACTTCCAATGAGCACAAGATATCTTTCTTTACTTGCTAAAGATAATGATTGGGTATTCTTTATGATTATTCTCTTCACCTCATTTCAACTGTTGGCTTGAATTCCTGTGTTGATTCCTGATTAGCTGATTTTTTTTTCTAGGTTGGGTTCCTAACAGAAGCTCAGTTGGCTGGATTTTCTATGGACGTTATCATTCATGTGGTAAATTTTATACTTTATTACCTTATTCTTTACTAATTATTGGAGTTGTTAATCTGCACTCTAGTTGTTTCTATGGAATGTTATCTTATTTTATATATATTACCATTTACATCCTCAGGCAGCTGATTTCAGTGATTCTCGACTAAAGACCCACATATTAACAGTTCTGAAAAGCATCCAATCGACCAAGACTAAAACAAGCTCATTGGCAACTTCAACTTCAGAAATTCGTGGAGAGAATCTTTTGGTTTCTGATAATATTACTGCAGTCTCTACTGAACTATTTTTGATCCTTGCTGATTGTGAGAAGAAGAAAAATCCTGGACAGTCTCTTTTAGTAAAAGCAAAAGATTTACATTGGTCCCTGTTAGCAATAATTGCTTCATGTTTTTCTGATGTTTCTCCACTTTCATGCCTAACAGTTTGGCTTGAGATTACAGCGATGAGGTAATAACTTGTAGCCTGCATATATGATGTTAAAAATGATTTTATCTAGCCCACATCTACTGCATGTTTCTATATTACCTGCATAACCATTTTATGATTTAATCATTTCCATTTTCTTTCAATTATAGGTTAGTTATGTATTTAGTTCTTTGTTGCGCAGAGAGACATCATGCATCAAGATGGACAATCTTTCTTCTAAAATAGCAACATGTGTGGGAGCTGCAGTTGATTCTACAAATTCTTTACCAAGTGGAAGCAGAAACATTGCGTTTCATTATAATAGGAGGAATGCTAAAAGGTTCCGAGCAGAACCATCACCTGTAAATTCCTCAATTGGTGCATCCTCTGGCACTTGTAATATGGCATACTCCTCTGTTGCTTCTATCTCTAAAGAAATTTCAAATGAACTTAAAATCTTGGCTTTTGATCAACCAAAAGTTTCCTATGGTCTTGATGACGGGCTTATTTCTCTTTCTAATATGGTAGCAGTTCTTTGTGAACAGCATTTATTTCTTCCTTTACTAAGGGCATTTGACATATTTTTGCCATCATGTCCTCTTCTATCCTTCATACGTTTCCTTCAGGTAAAATGGGAACAACTGGAACTCCATCATTGATCTATATCTTATTTTTAGATTGTAATTGTGCAGTAGAAAGTTTAGTGACCTGTTTGCCTGTTGTCTTTTATGATGCTATTTTATAGGCATTTTCTCAAATGCGTCTTTCTGAAGCTTCAACACATCTTTCATCGTTTTCTGCCCGAATGAAGGAAGACATATCTCATATGCTGGACATAGCACGAGATGGCCTAATTAAAGTATCATGGTTAAGCTCCACTGCTGTAAAATCTGCAGAAGCAGTGCTGGCAAGATGTCCTTCAGCTTATGAAAGAAGGTGCTTGTTGCAGCTTCTTGCAGGTGCTGAATTTGCGGATGGTGGTTCTTCTGCAGCATATTTTCGAAGACAATACTGGAAAATAAATTTAGCTGAACCATCTCTGCGCAAGGAAGCTGATGTATGCTTAGGAAATGAGATTCTTGACGATGGTTCTCTTTTGACAGCATTGGAAAAAAATGGTTGCTGGGAACAGGCACGAAATTGGGCTAGGCAGCTAGAGTCAACTGGCCTGTCTTGGAAATCTGTCTCTCACCGTGTCACAGAAGCACAGGTCTTTCCCTTTTGTTTTTCTATTAAGAATATGAAGGGTTTTGACTTCCTGTCTGATCAAACTTTTGCTAGAGTTCTTATTGTAGTTCCTAACAGTTAGCATATAGAATTTTCTTAATATCAAGGTATCGTGGCTAATCCTTCATAACTGTAAATGGAATCAAGGCATATGCACTTACCAAGGAAAGTGTCCATGTTGGAGTAATGATGTTTTTGCTATCAGCATGCTGATCTCACTTAAACTAATGAAGAAAATTTCATGATAGTGGCATCAAAAAGTGTTCCGTAGTTGATTTTCGGTTGAACACATGGATTGTGTATTTCTGTCTAAGACTGGTTTGTTGTCATTCAAAATCATTACATTTTAAATGATCTACATTACCTATAGAGAAGCCCTAGGTTACTGTTTCTTTTAGACCTAGGAATGAAAATGGATGGTTAGAGATGCACCCAAAGTTCTACCATGTCTGGTCTGTTCTCTCAGGCAGTAATTTGTCTTGCAAATAGGCTTTAAGCAGTCCTGCAGAAATTGAAATCTCCTTCCGATATTTATTTTTCTTTTATTGCATAGTTAACTTCATTCTTCTGAAGATTTGTTAAGAGAATAGATATATGTGGGTGTTAGAGTTAATAGTTAAGCTGTTATGTTATGAGGCGTTATATCAAGAGTTGTAGTTGTATGTAGATATGGGTGTAATCAGTGTTGCAAAAATCGGGCTAGGCGCCCGCCTAGGCGCTAGGCGCCCCCTCACCGAACCGAAAAGCCTCAATTCGGCCCAATTAGGCGGTACTGTTCATAGGCGCCGATTAGGCGCCAATTAGGCGCCCTGTTCGGTCTAGGCGCCCGCTTACACCGAACAACCATTTTTTTAAAAAATAAAAATAAAAATATTTATATTATAAATATATTATTTAATTAATAGTTTCTTTAATTAATCATTATTCATTAATTTATATAATATATAATTATAATTATAATTCATGGTTGTTATTGTGTAATGCACTAGACTACTAGTTTGTTTCCATGTTTGTTTAACTTTGAAGTTTGAACTTTGTTGATGTTATTTGGCTTAGGTTACTTGCTGTTCATTTTGATATTTACTTACTTGATATTCATTTTGGTATTTACTGTTTGATATTGCTTACTAATTTGATGTTCATTTTGATATATATATTTAAAAATACAAGAGCGCCTAGGCGCCGCCTAGGCGCTCTAGGCGCTAGGCGCCAGTCAAACGCCCGACTGGCGCCTAGCGTTTTTTGCAACATTGGGTGTAATGGTTCTATTTTTCTTATAATTCAATATAATTATAACATTCTCAATTTAATGTGCAAGTAGGTTCTCAATTTTTATGTTTCTTTAATCTTCTTTCAAGGAGATTGTTGGTTTAGTGTGATGGCATCATGGTTTTCAATTTCATGTTGTGTCGTACCGTACTAGTTGGGACGAGTGAAATTTACCATTCTCGGGTTGTGTCCTACCGATACTGTATCGACAGAGGGTGTTAGATCCCACGACAGCCTTGGCTATGGTGTGGAGGGTGTTGCATCCCCTGAGTGGTCTTTGAGGGCGTGCAGAAGCTGCTGCAACCTCGTGCAACCTTTACAAGGGTGCAGGTCATTGCACGCCTCCAAGGGAGGGCACTCACAACAATAATAATGATTATTTATTTATTATTTTAATTATTTTATTTTAAATGAAATAATTAAAATAAATATTAGTATATTTATCAAAATAATTGAAGTATTCCCTATTTTGTTTCTCTATCAAAATAAAGAACAACAATAATCAAGTTTTATCTCACTAGGTGAGGTCGACTATATGAATCCTTTTACATTATTGTGCCCTATTCCCTATTATATCATCATTTATATTTAAATAAATATAAATTTATTTTATTGTTGTTAATCAAGTTTTTTTATCTTCCTCGTTTGATGTGCACATTTTTCATATTTAACATCGCTTAATTGAAGTATTTATTGGCGGGTCTAAGTACATGACCATATCAACTTAAACATGTCTATCGGAGTTTTCCCTTAATTTTCTTTCTCATATTTGTATTCCTAGTATGTCCGCACATATACTTTAATATCTTCATCTCTTTATTATTTCAACCATCCTATTTATATTCTATATAAGACATGTCTTTCAATCCCTTCATTCGTGTGTAAAAATGATCTTACATACTTAAAATAAATTCTGTCAATCCCTTCATTTGTTTACTTGATGTAATTTGTGTCATGGTTTTATCTTCTAAATGTCAATCAGATCATGTTAACAAAACAATAAACTTGCTACCTTTGTATTCTCATATGCTTGTTTATGATTTTGATAAGTTGTAAACCATATATGAGATTATTTAAAGCATTGATATGTATTTCAGTCAAACTTTCATTGGACTTGATGTAGCTTCTATTTAAGCTACCCATAAATGGAAGAAATTCTGTCATGTCATGACTACCACATACAAGTTTTTGTTTCAGGCTGAAGCCATGGTCTCAGAGTGGAAGGAATTCCTTTGGGATGTCCCTGAGGAGAGAGCAGCTTTATGGAACCATTGTCAGACACTTTTTATGAGACATTCGTTTCCGCCATTGCAGGTTGACTACTTGTTGATTTATAAGCATGCCCAAGAAAAGACAACCATTTTGTGCTAATCCATAGTAAAATTTGGTTGTGATTTCTTTCAGGCAGGATCATTTTTCCTCAAACATGCAGAATCCATTGAGAAAGATATTCCATCAAGGGAATTACACGAGATTCTTCTTCTTGCTCTACAGTGGTTAAGTGGAACAATAACTCAGTCTCCTCCGTAAGTTATCATATTTATACTTGATTTTTGGTAATATCTCTTTTGGTCTTTGTTAAGGTTTTTTATTATGATACAGGGTTTATCCTTTGGATATTCTGAGGGAGATTGAAACTAGAGTGTGGCTTCTAGCAGTAGAATCAGAATCTCAGTTTAAGGCTGAACGTGACTATACATTGCTCAGCTCTGTTCAGAATTTAGTGGGCGGAAATTCTTCCATTGTTATAGAACAGACTGCAAGTATCATTACAAAAATGGATAATCACATAAATGCAATGTCCATGAAAGTTAGTGAGAGAAATGGTACAAGGGAATACAATTTCCCACATAATCGGCATTCACTAACCTTAGAATCTAGCAGCGCCGCCACTGTAGTGAGCACTGCAAGGACGAAGAGAAGGACAAAAACTAATCCAATACAAAGACGTTTTGTTTTAGACACTTTGGAAAGCAGCATTGATTCTGATGATTACACTGATTCTCATCTTAAGAATACTGGTGAAATATCTAAAACTATGCTATTACAAGAAGAAAGTTTAAGTATAGAGTCATCAGTCTCTGCATGGGAGAAAAGAGTACAACCTGCAGAAATGGAGAAGGCTGTCCTTTCCTTGTTGGAGTTTGGTCAGATTACAGCTGCCAAACAGCTTCAGAAGAAACTGTCTCCAACACACATGCCAGCTGAAATTTCCCTTGTTGATGCTGCTTTAAAGCTTGCAACCTTATCATCTTCAAATAGCAATGATGATCTTAATCTATCACCTCTTGATCCTGAGGTCCTTGAAGTTATTAGATCTGCTGGTATACCAATTAAGGATCACATGATTGAACTATCACAGGTGAGGATGATGCGGAATGATGAATTAGTGTAGCAAATCTGTCTTTTGTTTGTTCATATAGGTGTTGCTGTCTCAAAAGAACTCTATAATTATTTTTGGTTAGCGGACATAAATGCATTAGGTACTTTTTAATCATTCTAATTTCTTACTACAGGCTTTGGAGTTCTTAGCTACCAAGTGCTGTGAAGGTTCTGGGCGTGGGTTGTGTAGAAGAATAATTGCTGTTGTCAAAACTGCAAGAATACTTGGCCTTCCATTTTCTGAGGCAATTGAGAAAAAGCCGATAGATTTGCTGCAATTGCTTTCTCTTAAAGCCCAAGATTCTCTTGATGAAGCCAAACTCTTGGTACAGACCCACACGATTCCTGCTCCAATCATTGCAAGGATTCTTGCTGAATCTTTTCTGAAGGTATGTTGTCTTAACAGATATGGCCTTATTCTATACTCATTGATCTCCCTTCTGATAGTTTTTATGCACAGGGACTGTTGGCTGCACATCGTGGCGGATACATGGATTCTCAAAAGGAAGAGGGCCCTGAGCCTCTTTTGTGGAGATTCACTGATTTTTTGAAGTGGGCACAACTTTGTCCTTCTGAACAAGAAATTGGTCATTCACTCATGCGCGTAGTAATGACAGGACAAGAAATACCACATGCTTGTGAGGTATTGGATTCTTGGCTTGATGCAAATTATGGATTGAACAATTGCTCTTGCAGCAATCTTCTTAGCTTACTATAAGATACAAAGATTTAGTTGCTATAGTAGGAAATGAAAAATAACCATTCTACTTTATTTACTAGAAGTTTCTTTGTTAAAATGAACCAAGTTAACATCTCAAGAATTGAATTTGCTAAATTTGTCTAGCAACAAATAATAAACTAGTCTAACATTTTAGGATGTAGGTTTTTGTCATAACATCCACAAATAAACAAATCAAGAAGCTCAAGGCTTAATAAAGTTATTAGCTGGTTTCTACTGAGTATGTGCGAAAGTTGTTTCTGTACAGGCATGATGCCTAGAATCAAAATCTTCTTGGGAAGAATTTCATCATGTTATTTTTGGAGTAATTATAAGGTTCCTTGTCCCTTTTGGTGGTCATTGTCCCCCTTGGTAGGGCTTTTTACCATAGTTGCCAAGATTGATCACTAACAATGACTCAAGTTGGATCAATATCAACAATTGTCCATCATATCATTTTTAAGAAATAAATTATCACACAAAGAACATTTGGTTGTCCAAACAATTGTCATGTTTGTAATTCTCCAAGCTACCAACAAATTCGCTATACCATTTAATCCCTCGCTTAATCTATAATATACAGAGCATACATCATGTGGGAATTTGACCATGCATTAATTGATTCTTTAGAACTTATTACCACTTTCTTTTATTCGGACATGGAGTTGAGGGGAGAAATAGAGTTGATGGGAGTGATGTAGTGATTCCATAAGTAGTAAAGGGATACATCATGTGGGAATTTTGACCATGAATCATGATCCTATGATATACAGGTATGGCCATCATTGCCATGTGAATTTATTTATACCTTCTATTTTTTATGTTGAAAGTGTTACGCCTTGTAACTTTGATTTTGGCCCCTTGGAAGGCCATCAAAGTTAAATGCCCAAAGCACCTTGATGATTCAAAATTTGATCTAAATTGTATTATATGACCTTCAATTAATTACTACAAGTGACATGGATGATTTCATGCTTTGTAACTTCAATTTTGATCTTTTTTAAACATTAAGGTGGTTTGACCAAAACCCTAGGATGGTCAAAAATGGAAAAAATGGCATATGAACACTATTTAATCTATAAGAGTGTTTGTGTCTTATGTCTTTGATTTTGATGATTTGTTAGGCCACTAAAGATGTTTAATTGAAGCACTTTGATGGCTTAAAAGGGCTCAAAATTATATCATACAGCTATATTTCATTCCTAGGAGTCACACTGATATGTATATGCCTCCTAATGTTGACTTTGAATGTATTGTGTCTTGTAACTTTGATTTTAGCCTTTGAAAAGGCTATGAAGGTAATTTCTCAAAATTACCTAGCCTTAAAAGGTCTAAATTATGTCATGGTCATCTATTAGTCCCTACGCATGATGCCATGTAATTTTAGTTTTGAATCCTTTTCGAATATCAAGTTATTGTGGCCAAAACACCTTAATTGCCGAAAAAACTTAAAATGATGTCATATGGACATTATTTAATCTACATGAGTCATATGTTCATGTGTTTGTTCCCTTTGACTCTAATTTTGACCTCTGGGAAGATCGCCAAAATGTTTTAGCTAAAACATGATGGGTTAAAACAAGTAAAAATTGTCATATAAACCATTATTTCATTCCTAAGAGTTACTTGTGTGTTTGGGTCCCCAACTCTTAAATTTGATTTTATCGTGCCCTTGTAAGAGTTGATCATCAAAGGCATCATCAAGGTGTTTTGACTTAATAGACAAAAGAGAGTCAACTCATGTTATATCACCACCAATTATTCCTTAGGATAGAGGTATATATGTTTTGTTTCTTGTAATTTTAATTTTTGACCTCTTTATTCAATTGCTGAAAAGGAGTTAAAATCATGTCAAATAAATATTATCTATATTAGTCACATGCTCAATTGCCTGGGCCCTATATCTTTGATTTTTACCTTGTGCAAGTCCTTTGGTCCCTAAGAGTCACATAATGTGTTTATGCCCCTTAACCCTAATTTTGAATGTGTTGTGCCTTGAAAATTTGATTGGGAAAATCTTCTTTTTTGTTAATCCATGATCTCGTCCGTTCAACTAGTCCCGGAGATGGGCGGCCTTCCTCTGGTTCGTCCACCGAGTAAATCCGAAAGTGCGAACGGCTATGACACGGCAACCCAACTATTCTAGTAGTTCGAGCACTGCGGACGTATGAATGCCTGCATGAGAATTGAACCCTCACTGCAAGAGTGACATGAATGTTCTTTTTGGGTGCAATTTTATTTTGATTCTTTTTCAAATGTTAAAAGTGGGTTGGCCAAAACACCTTGATGGTAAAAAAAGAGGTCTAAAGAAACCCATTAGAAATTAGACCCAACCTATTAAAAAATAAACCTAACAATAGATTAAACTCAAACTCCAATAAAAGAAGAAAGAAAAAGTGAACTTTTTGTTATTAGTATACAGGTCAGAGAAGGTCAGCTCAGAAACAGAAATGCCATACTAAAAGAATCTTGATTGGAAGAAAGTAAATATCCATGTTGTTGCAGCTAAGATGGATGCGTACTGTGTGAGGCAGCAGACAAGGTGGACTTAGTGAAATATATTGAGCCTTGCCATTCCTGATCAGAAATATAAATGCTACATGCCTAACAATTTGTATTTTAGATAAATTTTACACAAGCATATCATCAAAGCAATGGAGTATTACACTTTTATTGGTGAGGTGATTGGTGCAAGTGTAACCTTTACTCAAATAGATTAAGATTTTCAACACTTTGAATGTTTCTTCTGCTAACTAAAATCTTGTGGACAACATTGAACTTATCTAATGGCAGCAAGTTTAGAATTTTCTTTTTCAAATATGATATTCTGAAACAATTGGTATACTAATAAAATCCATCTTGTTAGAAACTACTATTTCAGATCTTCATTTGCTACGGTAGTTCTGACTAATATTATCCAGAAATTCAATTAGGAGTACTGAATTTTTTTGCTTTTTAATTTTTATTTCACTTAGCGTTTCAAGTTAGGTGTTTCTAAAACATAGTTGGATGGACAAGGGCATTCATCAGCTTTCATTACCTGCATACATATATCTGATAATTTTAATATAAATATATTGCATGCATATCTTCATATACTGAATTATCTTAACAAGAACAAAACAGTTGTATGCATTTCTGGTCTAGTCTGTCAATTTATATATGAAGAGAGAGATAGAGGGCTCAAGTCAATCCATATTTTGGAGCTAAATGTAATTTCGCTTCTGGTTCCAGTGTTCTCTCACAACAAAAATACTTTTCAACAGGTTGAACTCCTTATACTGGCACACCACTTTTACAAATCTTCTGCCTGCCTCGATGGAGTCGATGTTCTTGTGACCCTTGCTGCCAACAGAATTGAATCATATGTGTTGGAGGGTGATTTTGCTTGTTTGGCTCGTTTGGTCACCGGAGTCAGTAACTTCTATGCCTTGAATTTCATTTTAAATATCCTTATAGAAAATGGTCAGCTTGCACTGCTTCTTCAAAAGTACTCAGCTACAGAGATGGCCACCGGCACAGCCACTGCTGTCAGAGGATTCAGAATGGTTGTTCTAACATCATTAAAGCAATTTAATCCTCATGACTTCGATGCGCTTGCTATGGTTAGAAATTCTTCTTTTTTCTATTAGTTAATTTATGTCCTTGAAAATTGTTTGATATGACTTCTTTACCCTGTTCAGATTTATTACCAATGCTTGTTGGTTTTGTAATCTTTTGTACGGGATTAACTAACATATCAATTTCACGTGGAGACCAAGACATGGATGGAATGAACAATTCTCGTCGTCTTTGCTTGTGTTATCTGATATGGACCTTGATACAGGCTATCCATTCAGATGATACAAATTTCAATACAGCAGTGGAAAAGTCTGATACCAATTGAAATGGATGCAATAGTATAACATGGTGCCTAATCTCACATTTTCAAGTTCAAATAATAATTTCATTGAAGTTGAAACATTATATAACGAGAAAATTCACAAATATTTATTTAGACCAACACTAAGTAAAATGAAGTGGTCATCCTTCATTAAAGCTAGAAAGCAAAAAATAAACATAACTGTATTAGCAAAAGTTATAAATATTTGACTTAAGCTAGCATTCTCTTCCTTTGTAATTTCTTGACGTGGTAATATGCTTATGCGATCCACTGATTCAACTTTAGGCATCTTTCATGATATTTCAATTGCAGGTGAACAAAAATGGCATGAGCGTGGAAAATTTTAAATGAATACTTTAGTTGCATCTCAGATAGTTTCAATTGTAGCTAGTATGTCATTCATTCTATTGCTTGCTATACAGGTCTACAACCAGTTTGACATGAAGCATGAGACAGCTTCACTCCTTGAGTCTAGATCCTTGCAGTATATGAAGCAGTGGCTTTGTTGTCGCGACAAGGATCGTCAAACTGAGGATCTTCTTGAGGCTATGCGCTATTATGTTCAGGCTGCTGAAGTCCTTGCCACTATTGATGCAGGGCAGAAAACTCATAATGCCTGTGCCCAAGCGTCTCTCCTTTCCCTCCAGATCCGGATCCCTGACATACAATGGATTGATCTCCCAGAAACAAGAGCTCGTAGGACACTTGTGGAGCAGTCTCGTTTTCAGGAAGCCCTTATTGTGGCAGAAGCATACAAGCTAAACCAGCCAGGCGAGTGGGCTCCTGTCTTATGGAATCAAATGTTTAAACCAGACTTAGTTGAGCAGTTTGTGGCAGAGTTTGTTGCTGTCCTTCCTTTACAACCATCAATGCTACTAGAGCTGGCAAGGTACCACCGGAATGAGGTTGCAGCCAGAGGGGATCAATCTCACTTTTCAGTGTGGCTCTCTCCAGGAGGGCTGCCTGCTGAGTGGATTAAGCATTTAGGCAGGTCTTTCAGGATCTTGCTCAAGAGGACGAGGGATTTGAAGCTGCGGATGCAGTTAGCAGCAGCAGCAGCAGCAACAGGGTTTCAGGATGTAACTGATGCATGTATGAAGGTGATGGACAGAGTTCCAGAGAATGCCGGGCCTCTTATTTTACGGAAGGGTCATGGCGGAGCTTACCTACCCCTTATGTAGATATAAACTCATGGAATTTATTATGTTGGATATCCGGCATGTTCTACTATTAGTCCATTAGTTTGCAATTTTGGTACCGAACCTTGGATAGCTTGAGTGCCAAGCAGCTTTCAGAATGGAGGTGATTTTTGTAACTCATTCTTTTGGGTGTGAATGCTTGTGCCTGAATAGTGATTCTTTGTGATACCTATGAGCAAATAATAGGAAGCTCGCATGTACATTTATCTTTTTGTAATTGGAAGATGATTAGTGAGCAGATGGCTCTGTGATGTAAAGTCCTTGTATTAGAACTGTTGTATCTGTATTATTCAATTTTGTAATTGTAGAATTGGAATATGTTCCACTTTGAGACATATTTTATTACTTTAATATTGACTTTCTAGACCTTTTGGTGTGAAATTGAAATCCAACCTATACCTCACTAATCTCAACTTGGGTGTCATTGTGCTCAATGGTTCATGTTCGTTAAAACACAAACTGAAAACAAGATTAATTAAATGAAGATTTATGCGATTTAGAATTTAATTTTATTTCATGCCTTATGATATGTTAGTAGATTACTCTTGAAATTATAATTGTGTTTATTCCTTTACATATACAGACGGAAAAAAAAACCTTTTAGAATGATATGTTTTTACAACAATACGAGTAGAATATAAAAATATAAGATAGAATGGAAATAATAAAAGCAAAACTTCACACAATATTTTCTTTGCTTGTTTTGGTTTGCTCAAGGCTCAGGAATGTAGTAGTAGTTGCTCGTTATGAGGAAATAGTGTACTGGTTAGGTCATTCAATGAATAATTAAGGAATTTAAGATTTGAATTTCATTTATGGTGCATTACAGGAGATTTTTTCTTAAGTGAGAAGCGAGTCTAAAAATGTTGATAATTTAGATGAGCTTCCATTAGTATTTCAACTGATCTTACTCATCATTCGATTGATATCGTAATAGGACACACATTTATGACATTTTTAGCATAAAGAAAATACATAGATCATCTATCTAAATATCACTAATTAATCCCTAAATATAAAAGTAAACCTAATTTTGCCCCTTTCCACCCTAGAAAATGTCAAAATCCCAATTTGATATTTCTTTATATTCTATCTTTTTTGTGTCAATTTGATTAAGTTTAAAATTTTAAATTTTATTGGCACACTACAACAAGGTTAGGTCAACTACCTTCCAATTAGAGTTGACACATTATAAACTCATCTAAGGCATAGAGAGAATACATTCTTTGGAACCTAAAATCTATTGGTGCTCCTTGGGTGTTCTAGGTATTCGCTTCAAATAATTTCCCTTGATACTTTCCTAATAACCTTCCTACACTTCTTAGAAGCCTTGGTCACACTAGTCTTCTCAAGGTCAACTCTAGGGATAGTCTTCCTTGTAATCTTAGCTTGACTCCTACCTTTGGTATTCGGCTTTTCAAACTGACTAATCCTGGAGGTAGTAACTCAACCTTACAGAATTTTACACTGTACTATTCCAAGCAAGAAAAGAGCAAACAAAGTAAGGTTCATAGTTGTAATCATTTTCGATTTGTTTTGTAACCCACTTTACACCCTTTGTTGTATTTGTTAGTCCAATTGTTCTCAGGTCAAGTTGACCATGTTGACCGAGCTTGAATTGAGTTATGCTTAGGTCTCAAGTTTTGATGTTTGGCAATGTATGGGGAGATTACTTTGTGCAATTGTTACTGGGTCGTGAAGTCTAGCATGACCAAGGCTTCTAAGAAGCCTACGAAGGTTATTGGGAAGGTATCTAGGGAAGATATTCCTAATGAATACCTTGAATACTCAAAGAGCACCAATAGATTGTGGGTTTCTAAGAGTATGTTCTCTACACCCTAGATGTGTATAGAGAGTGTCAACTCTAATTAGAAGGGTAATTAACCAAACCTTGATGAAGTTGACACTTGGGAGCATTTTCAAGGAAATATTACTCCTTGAAAATGACGGTTTTAAGTTGTTTACTCTTTGAAAGAGTAAAATGTGCCAAAAACTTGAAAATTTGAATTAATTTAAATTGACACAAATAAGAAAAAGTAAAAGATATGCCAAATTCGATATTTGATATTTTCTTGAGAAAATAAGGGTAGCTAAGGACTAATATTAATTTAATATAAGTTTGTGGACTAAACTTAGATAGATAATCTAGGTGTCTCATTTATGTTAATTTGTCATGCTTGATTGCCCTCCATATGCTATGACATCATTTTGCATTCATATATTTATGAAAATAAAAATAAAAAAATACCATGTCATGCATACATATATCATACAGTAAAATTATAATTTTTCTTTTAAAAAAATATTTATTTGATATATGTTATAAGCATTTGTTAGGACCTTCTGTTAGGGGGGGGGGATGAATAGCCTTTCTTCG
>JBBPFQ011523080.1:0-31351 GCA_037974815.1 Kaempferia elegans | reverse complement strand
TACCTCGTCCCGCGTCACGGGAAGCTCTCTGCCGTTCTGCCGCTATCTGCCGCACGACTACTTTCTCTGCCTTAAACAGCCGCATTCCGCGGGCCTTCATAAAGACAGGGGTGCCTTAGCTTGCAGGCTCCGCTCCACTACTAACGCATTCCGCTTCGCAGTGAAGTCGCTCTTCATTCCTAATGGTTGGCTCAGCTCCACTCCAAAGACGCTGCAAGCTCAGCATATCAAGATTTCTGCCGCACTGCGCTTCGCTCCGTTTGGCCGTTCCTCCTCGCTCCTCGCTCATTCCGCTATCGCTTCATTTGGCCGTTGCTCCGTCTGGAGTGCTGCAATGTTCTCGTTCCGCTTCGCTAGAAAGGCATTGTGCTTTATTTAACCCAAGATTCCGCTATCGCTTCATTTGGCCGTTGCTTCGCTCCGTTTGGCTGTTGCTTCGCTTCGATTGGCTCTGCCGCATTCCGCTTCATTTGAAGAGGAGTTTCGCTGGTAGTTTTCGCCTGTATTTCCTTCGTGGCGGGTGCTGGATCAGCAGTTCGTTTTCGCGCATTTCGCTGGTCTCTTACATAAGCGAAGTCGAAAGTAGTGCTCTTGGGATAAGATCGGGAGTTCGGTCGGGGGACCAGCTCCACTTCACTATGCCTATCTATGCCTGGATCGAAGAGCTCTCATTGGATGGAGAAAAGGATAGATCCCGGTCAAGTGGAAGGGGAGTTGGTGCTTTCGAGAGCCGGAGCCCATCTAAGAAGCCGGAGTACCGAGAAGTTACGGGAAGAGAACCCGCGCATGGTAGATTAGCCATAGTTGATGAAGCACACACGCGTCACGGGTCTCCATTCGTCGGTTCGAATCCGATTCCTACTCTCTATCTACTAGGCTGGTGGGGAAGGCTCCTATAGTATAGAAAGGGCAAAAGGTTCCTCTACGGAAGCATCAAATGGTTCGGCCATAACTTTTGGACCATGCACCTCAGCTACCGCATTCCGCTTCAATTGGCTCGACTTCGCATTCGGTATAGTCCCAATCGGGTCCCTGCTATCGGCTATTGGGAATAGGCATGGGATGTCTAATCGCTCATCGCATCCGGTCCTCAACGGAGATTCATTCTTTTCCGGTCCTGAACGGAGAGTCATGTTCTTGGAGGTGCTGAACAGACCTACGATTCACGTCCTTCACTAGCCCTTCTTTCCGGTCCTGAACGGAGATTCATATCTCTCTCTGGCGTAGCACCTCTCGACTTCGCGTATAGCTATCATCTATTGTAGTGCTCGATGGGACGAGGTGGAAGCCCTATGAAGCTAGTGCGGAACTGAGCCCTTGTTAGAGGTGGAGGACTGGCCGTGCGACGAAGAAGGTCCGGGCAACGGGAGAAGGCAACGTGAGGAGATGGACGTTCTGCAGGGACAAGGAGTGCGGTAGTGGAAGGATTCAAAAACTAAAGCCACATCAGGACCATCTCGCCGCTCCTCCTAAAGTAGAGGGCAACGTAGGGCTCTCCTATCCCGAGACTAGGGCAAGAGTAATGGAATCTCTCCCGAAACTAGGGCATGAGGCAAGGATAATTTGAGCCTTGACCCGCTACTTGTTCTGTTCTGGATAGATGCCCCAACTAAGGACCTTACTATATATATCCCCACCCAATCCGACCGGCGTCCTCCCACTCCCAACCACGGGGACAGGCAGAGCTCAGCAGACTAGGGACAAAGGACGGGAGCTTTCTTTATATACTCATAAAGCAAGGGAGACTATGCCTCCACAGGACAGTTTCTCTCGACCAGAGATGTTCTGATTGTTGAGCCCTCTACTCTACTATGATCTACTCATTGAACCACGCGAACGCTGAGCCATGATCAAAGTCATAGACCGGGTCCGACCAAGCATACCGACATAACCTGACTGAAGCTCCGGGAATGAAAGCACTACTAGAGACGGTTATATTAGACGTTCATGCTGCCGCGGCCTCCCCTGGTAGAGCTCAGAAGTTAGCGAATTGGAGCCAAAGACCGAGGACCAGATAAGGGGCTCAGCAGCTCTCTCTTATTGAATAGCGGACCGACTCAAGCACTCTTCAGTCTCGGGTGCAGAGCGAAGACTCATATGAGCGCAAGAAAGGAGACCAGTGTCGCAGAGTCAAACCCAACCAATTCAAGATAGGCGGACAAGTAGATATTCAGTGCTCAGAAGGGAACCCTTGCACGGAGAGAGAACTAATCGAACGAACGGTAGGTTAGAGAAGAAAGAGCGCGGTCATCGCATTCGTCCCGCTCCTGCCCACATAATCCGCGTAACTAAACAATGAAATGAAACAGGGTTGGCTAACCTCAGATCAGGGAAAGACTCAAAAGGAGGGACTAAAGAAGGAGAGCGCAGTTCAGATGCTAGCCTCCGCCCCTCAGACCCATGCTCAGATAGACCGAACCTCGAGCCCATGGTTCAGAGTGTTTAGAGGGAAGGCCCCATATCCTTTGTGCTTACACACAAGTAGTACTCCCGAGCACCTAGTGAAGGAGCCATCGTACCCAGCTGAGCCCTCAATCAGAAAGCAATACAGCATTCGAGCAGGCCCCCCACTCCGTAAGCTGATTCAGATAGTGAAGGAGTCTGACCGAAATTCACTGCTTCAGTCTTGTATTGACCTAGGCTGAAGCTTTGTCCTTTTTTAGACGCAAAGGGCTCACCCACTCTACTATTTTATTTGAAGCTGGGATGGAAGAAGATCTGCTCGAAACTACTCGACCGCCATCCTTCTCTGCCTCGGTCTTCGCACACGAAGAGAGGTGGGGACCGGACCTGGCCCTCATTCACATGTCAGGAGCGAATGACGCGTGCGTGTTGACGATCGAAAAAGAAGTGCTCTGTTCTCTGCGATGTTCTCAGAATGCAATGTGACCCTCGAGGTCCCTAATCAAGAGAAGATCAGGAGAGGCAGCAGCAGTGCGAAGGGAGGGACAACCAATGCAATGAGAAGGTGCGTTGCGAGGTGGAGGTGGCTACGTATGAAACGAGTGCAGGGCAGTTCAAATCCAGCAGAGGAATGAACTCGCCTCCCTCGAACAGAACGATTGAACTGAGACAGACGAGTGCTTTCTGATCAGATGCAGAGGAGCAGAGATCCCATCATCAGTAGGAAGCCCTCATCAGTAGGAGGGAAGGAATGGGACGCGCGCTGAATTCGGTGCGATAGCTTTTGGCAGGAGAGGCGGTCAAGCTATGAGTAGTCCTCTCCGATACCTAACCCTCTTGTCATTATGTGAACGATCGCCTATATGGCAGTGCGAATGAGTAGGCTCTACAAGTAGTCAAAGGAAAGCCGACGGAAAGGAGCGAGTGAAACGACGAGCGAATGCAATGACGCAGAAGTGAGTATGATAAGTTTAGCAGAGAAGTGACGCAGGCTGACAGGACATCGAATCCGGGGTGTGGGGACTCTTGAGTCTCAGGTCTCAAGTGAGGGAGCCAATTCTGAAGTGAGGAGCTTTATTTCATTTAGGCCCGCGACGCAGAAGAGTGAAGAGGAATTTGATTACCCGTCCGCGACTAACTGACTGACAATTCTCATTATAATTGACGAGGGGCGGAGCGAAGGTGCGAACGACATAAGGAACGTACGGGAGCGACTACTGGCTAAACTCCAAGCTATAAAGATCGGCAAGCACAGAACAGATCGTTAATCGAGGCCTTCCATAGTGTAGCACTGCTTCAGTCTAATAGCAGGTTGCGAGGACCAAAAGGCGAAGCGGACGTTCGAGTCAGGCTGTCCATTCGACATCAGCCATCTGCTTTGATCACGGCTTCCTTCTATCCATTCCACAAAAGAATAAAGTAGGATTTCTCACTTCTCTGTCTTTATTAAGAATTAAATGGCGCTATTGCTGAGTCCGAAGCAAGAAAAGAGTGATCGAAATCGCGAATAATAAAGTAGTAGCGTTGCGGGTTCAAATCCAAGTCACCCAATCAAGTGAGAAGCGAAGTCGAGGAGTAGAGGGACGAGTAGAGTAGATAGGAGAAGGAGCGAATGACGCTCGAGGTACCATAAGATCTGGAGCGAACGTGAGATAGACTATGAGCGTGAGCGGTTGGTCAGAAGCACTTCCGCGGATCAATGGTCGGTCAGATGCCGAGGTAATTAGGACACGAAAAGGAGGGCTCGCCTATGCGAATAGAGGACTGCACTCCGGATAGGAGGTGGGACCAATTGGAAGAGAGAGAAAGGAGCGAACTTGACTATGAGTAGAAAGTCAGGGCTCAAGCGAACAATAAAGAAGGTCGAAGATCAGTAGAGCGCTAGGAAGTCGAGTAAGCGGATCTATGGTAAGGGAGGAGGAGCGAAAGAGAGAGTTGTCTTTGGAGTTTACTTAACATCAAGTTCCTGCAAACTAGGTTAAGAAATCCTGTGGGCAAGACAGCCAGTGAGAGGTCTTGTCCTTATGTCTTCTCCTTCCATGGAGAGCTAACTCTCTTTCCTCGAGATTCCTTTCGTTTCCTTTGAATTTTCATTTCTATATTACATACTTAACTTGAACTTTACATTTTAAAGGCTGCAACTCAAAGATTTCATAAAGGGAATGCAAGCATTTGATCTTGCTTCGCCGACCCTTTGCCAATCCACTGAGACAGGTCGCTTCCCCGAGTCGGCTTTCCTCTCCTTTTGAAATGAAGGAGTATGCTAAAGTTGAGTTAGTATTTATCTTCGTTAAGCGGAGCAGCAACAGTTGAGCTATGCACTACGAGGAAGAACATTTGGCTCCTATAGAGTTCAAGACCAAAGAGCAAGATGTTCGGATAAAGAAAGTATTAAAATACAAAACTTCTCTTTTATTCAATTCGATGTATCGATCATGCATTCCTAAACCACCCGGGGGAGATGCGACCCATTTAACAGCCCCATAAGGCAGATATCATTGTCATGGATGCGGCTTTTTAACATCGTTTTTTAAGACATCTTTCTAACGTACTCCCATAGGTTTAGAAAAGGGAGAGCCAAAGATAAGAGTGAGAGTGTTAATATGCCATGAACGACTGCAGATTAAGATGAAGTTCAAGTGAATTCAATATGAAGATACTTGATTTCATCACATCAGTGTGCTAAAACTGTTCTTTTTTGCCCTATCCTCACACTCTATTGATAAAAGTCAAAGATAAGGAGCGCGTTGATCTCCTAAAAGGATAAACTCCCCACCCCCTACACATCTAAGTGGGATAAGCAAGTACGCAAAAGGAAGTGGTCTCGCTATCAAGCCAGCAGCCGAGATCTCACTTTCTTTGGTTGCCATCATCTTCCCCGGCGGGCCTCCTCTCCTCTTCTAATTGAACTGAAGCTCTCTCCCTTTGCTTGCATTCCCTTTGGCGAGGATAATAATTGAAAGAAAACTATTTCAGAATCACTGAACTATAAGATTGGAATAACCTTTTACTGGGGCCCTACATACAAGTTATGTTATTAAAGTGAGACTCAGGAAAGGCTGATAGCTACATCTTTCAGGGAGTCAGAGTTCTTTCTTTAGTAGTTTTGAACTTTCCCTATCGTAGGTCAAAACTCTCTGGTTCAAGGGAGGTTCTCGATCTCGTTAGGTTCAATGGATGCGGGGTCAACTGAAGCCTTTAACTTGAATTTCATTCTTTGCTGCAAGAGAATAAGCTTTCAGTTATAGTATCCGAGGTGGGCTCTTGACTCCTTCGGCTGCGCCGTACTGAATTCAGATTTTTCTTTATTTCATTATCACTGAAAGCATTCCTATGTTGCTAGTTGTTATCTTTGCGAAGCCGAAACCACAATCATTCTCTTTATTTTAGTAGTCACTGAAGTCTCTCTCTCTTTTGAAAGTAAACTAAATCTAGATGTGAAGCTGAACACCTTAAACCTATCAGCTCCATTTGAAGTGGTATATATGGGCGCCCACCGTACCCATTCCCTTGGTCTATCGCTTGTAAAGCATCCCAGGTAGTTCTCTAAGCAGAAGAATAATGAAAACAGTATAGGATTTCAATCCTCTTGACCTCACGAGCAGTAGGAGCTCGTTCAAGGTACTTGACTACGAACGAGCGAGTAGGAGACCCGACAGGGACTCAAGTGCTCGACCATAAGGGAGAGGGACGAACGAAGTGACGTGTACGAAACCCTTGTTTTTTGCCTAATTATAATGAACGACAGTTGTTCTTAGTTTTTTAGTTTGTGTTTTTTTCTCGTGGTGCATAGCTTCGCTTGTCAGATCTTTTTGCTTGGCTTCGGATCTCATTCTCTTCTTGAATAGACAGAGCCGGGTTCGCACCTATGGTCGCCTACTGACCAGAGCAATCTGATCTATCTGATTGAACCGCATGAGTCTACTCGCCTATAAGATTGGACGGGAGGAGTCGTCTTTCACTCGTTCCACTCACTCGCAACCAAATACAATATAATAGCTAGACTGATCATAATTTTAAGTAATAGTAGCATCTGTTAGGCATATAGATCTATCTTTCACTTTCGTCCAACCTGAAAGCAAGGGCTAAGCCCGAGGAGAATGCAAGTCCCAAGGAACCGACGTTATGTAAAGGGTCGCTCTTAATCTAAAGTCATAATATTGTTATGAGATAGTGCTTTCGAACCTACTGCGACGTGGCCATATGATACCTAGAACGGCTGCTGCAGCTAAAGTGTGATCGTCCCGGACCCCGTACGTTCTTCTATATGTGATTTTTCCCGTACTCATGCCCTCCCTGAGCTGGAGACAGAGGCTTGCTCACATCCGCAAGGAAAAGAGTGAAAGTGACGCTTTCAAGCTCTAAAGTAAAGAAGACCCCGAGGGGTTAAACTTTCAATGGTTAACCGAAAAGTAATTGACTTAACCTTTGATCAGGTTTCACTGCGATGAACGTATGGAGAATGGAAAGAATCTCAGTCACCGAATCCCCGGACCCTCTCCTCTCTTAAGGGCTGTGATGTGAGTTGGTGAACGACTCTTTCTACGCTGTGGAGATTGAGACGCTCCACTCCCCACTATTCCAGACATCCTTCATCAGGATATCATCAGATATAATTTTTCACTCTGCATCGTCATCGATGTAATAAAAAAGAATCGTAAGACTCTTCCCGCATCATACTTATCAGCTTATCCCCGGACCCTCTCTTCAACCCGATCGTAAACATCCCAGAAATCGATCTCCTTTGAATCGACCACTTGAATCCTTGGTCAATTGAACATAGTCGGATTTTTTTTCTCTAATAAATTCATAAAACCTCAATTCACAATCTGTGGATCGCGGGTAGGGCTCCGATAATACAGTAGTTGCTGCGAAGGTTTGACCGATGCTATTCGACTTATGAAAAGGGGGAAAGGTCGACCATCTACTCAGAAAAGGGAAGAGATTCTATGAAGCGTTCAGAAGTAGTCATCACTCAGGTTCGGGAGGGAAAGCAATGGAGGCTATTAAGTGACTTCTAACCGCGCCTACCACACTCTTTCCATTCAGCCTAGCGGGAAGGATCGACGATCGACGAACGAGAACCGTATAATAATGGGCGTCACACTGCGGTCTGGACAGGAAGAGATTCTATTTTCCTTGAAAAAGGACGGGATAACTCAACTCTGACTCACGCGTGAGCCCAGCGATTAGATCGGGCGATCCAGATGATTGAAGCTTTGCGAATGCCGGATCTCTCATCCCCTTCATAGAGGACCCCGAATGGTTCGCCACTCCCTTGAGAAAGGAGGATTCCCAAGCGCGAAGACCACGTCTACTCGGAGAATAAGCATAATTTCAAACCAGATGCCAGCGGGTAGAGAAGTTTGGGGTAGCAGCGTATGCCCGGAATCCCGTTTGATTTGATATCTGATCTGGTCTTTAATCTCCGCCCCGGAATTTCCAAGGTTCCTAACTATATCATCAGTCGGAATTGCTCACTATTTTCCATGCTAGTGTAGAAAAGGTTTATGACTTGATGCCGTCTGCATGAACGTACATGTGCTGGAGGCTTGAAAAATCACAAAAACAAAATGACACACTAACGGGGAGTAGAAGAGAAAACGTGTTCAATAGAATACTAAGAAAGAAAATGCATACAATAATCATGACACACTAACGGGGATAAAAGATTGAGCTATTTGAATGCAAGGGGAGGAAAGCTGACGTAAGGAAGGGGAGCCGGAATAAACCTTGAAGAAAGATTAAACTCAACTGCGGACAACCGAAGAAACCTTAAGATAAGATAGCTAAATTGCCTTTCCGAAGGGATGCGTCTGCCGGAACCCCATTCCAAGGGATCTATTGAACACGTCAGATGCACGTAAGGCCCATCGGAACGGTAAGCCGGCTGTAGGGGAAGTACTTTATTGTACGGGTTCAGTTCATGGCACCTTATTCATACATAAACCCAACCGAGGGGCCTATACGAAGGGAATACAGTATAGAGATTCTTCCCTTAGCGACACAAATATATTTAATATTTTGATTCTTTTTCAATATATTTAACCGAAGTCACCTTTTTATTGGGTTAAGATAATATGTATGGAGAAGCCAACAGGAAGCCAAGGCTAAAAGTACACCTGAAAATCAACTTATAAACAGGAGCGGTTCAGAAGACACTGGAAAACCCGTACAATCACTCTTTGGAAGCAGCAGTTCCTTGGTTTCGGTTCCATCAAGTTAGTAATATAAGCTAGGTTCGGACTCTTATGAAGGGGATAAAATAAACTTATTGCAAGGGGTTTCTTCAGACACCTGACTCATTGGACAAGAACAACTTCAACCTTGAGATATCTCCCCTTGCAGCTAAGTAGACGGCTTCCTTAAGCACGTTCAGGGGGTTTCATTCTATTCCCTCTCGCTCGAGCTGCAGTCGTTCATGGCTTTGCGTAGTCGTACTTGTAATATTAGGCTTTGGATACCTACGAAAGAAAGAAGAAAGAAGTCAGGTAGGTATCCAACGAAACTACGAAAGATCTTTGAATGAACTTCTTTTTGACTCCGGTATGCACATCATTACACTTTCATTATTTCTGATATTGAGCCCTCTCGCTTATGGGTAATTCGAGCGCGTCGTTTCACTCGCTCCTCAACTCCCTTATGGATGGGAAAGTCTAACTAACTATATTCGCCCTCAACTACTCAGATAGGTGAAAAGCAATCTGGAAAGCAGCAGTTTTATTGATCGAAGAAAAGAGTCAATGCTATAGCATTGACGACCAACGTTGCCTCGCCGGTGACTGAAACTTGGCCCGACTGACTTCTTATAGAGTGCCGGACTTCACCCTTTACTTGAACATCACTTTCTCCCCTTTGCTTACGGATACCCTTGCAATCATGATTCTTTTATCCCCTTGACTTTACCACTCCAAACCAGAAGTTCAGAATCTAAAACGAGCTAGAACGAACGGTACCCTCATGTGTCTCTAATCAAGTGCTTCGAAAAGCGAAAGTGAGATGCCTAACGGTACAACTCCTAACTGCTCTGGTTGAGACTTGCTCTGGAACTGCCTTTTTGATAACTGCTCTGGTTGAGCTATTGGATAACTGCTCTGGAACTGCCTAGTGGATAACAGCGAGGGCGAAAGAGAAAAGAAATGCACATCAAACTTTAGTTAGCTCATTCATTAGTTTAGAGCCCACTATATAGGGCACTACGGGAGCTAAAGAGGCCAACTCACACTCAACTCTGATAGCAGCTTAAGAAGCTACTGTACCACCAGATACCTTACAGTAAGGCCCGACGATCTATCTTCGGCTTTGATTCTTCTCGGCACTCTTAACTACTGATTACCTAGCTTCTGTACCTGAATGATATTCCGGTCGGGCGTATAAGAACTGCAAGAACGTCTGATAGCAGCAGCAGAGAAAGATGATACTAACCCCCAAAAAAATGACACACTAACGGGGGCTAGCAACTGATAAACTCATATTCATTGCCATGAACTACTCTTGCTGCGGTACGAGTCCCCTACAGATTCAGCTTTATTCTTGTTATTGTCTTCATGCCGGTGCCTTTCTGAACCGAGAAAGAAACTCTAAGCTCTTGAGACTGTTATCAAAGTTCTTGCCAGGAACTATCTTTCAACTGGAATTCCTAGAACAAGAATTCCATTGTAACGAAGCGCTTTCTCGCTCGATGTGTATGTGTCTCTTAAGCATATTCATCGTCAGACAGCAGGGATGCGACTGAGCTCTTTTTCCAGTTTTCAGGCAAGGTTGAAAAAGCTGGTCACATTAACCGAGGGCTTTGATTGAGAGCCATAATCATTAATCATTCGACTATGAATTCATAGATTTGTAAGAGATCCTTTTTCAGTGTATCAGGACGGATCTCAATCTCTCATTTTTAAGATCCAGAAAAGTCTAAGTATACCGGATCAGTGGACTAGCGCTAAGGCTAAGGAAGGAGTGAATCTAAAGGTCCAAACAATGCTCTTTCTTCTTCCTTTTGCTTCCTTCTTGATTGGAGTCATTCTCATTCTATGCAAGAGTCGTTAATGGAAGGAACGAGCATTCTTTTTGCCACGTGTAGACGGGCCTAAAGGGACGAACAGTGGCTATCCGGCAAGATAAAGAAGTCCGAAAGATCTAACCAGATAGGGGGCTTTCCGACCTATGGGATCTAGGAAAGAGTTCATATTCTAAGTTAGGCTAGAAAGAGTCCAAGAGATGTTGACTGAGTTTGAGGTTCATTAACAGAGTGCTTAAGTGAATTAAGAGAGTGCTTAAGTGAGTTGAGTTCAGGGTATCTTTTGGGCATGGTGAAAGGCGTCACTGCGTTCGCTCCTCTTGTTCATTCCGGAAGTTCATGGTTTCCTCTTTAGCCGTTCGGGACTCATGGTTGGTTTGAATAAGCAGGTACCCATACGAGGGTAGAAGAGGGCAGAGGAATGAATTTAATAGCTTCCGAAGGGTTCCGGAGGAAGAATGAAAAGGGTACATTTACAATGCTGTTTATGTATTCAGTTTCTTTGTTTTCTTTCGAACAACTTGAATTGTATTTCTTTCTTTCAGTCGCTTTCCCGCAGCTACTTATGATAAGTGTCTCATTAGAGGGCAGAGCCTAACTAAATTACCCAAATAAAGAATGCGAGGGCTTACTCAAATCAATAATTATAGGGCAGAGGAATTGAGACCCGTAGGAATTAGTTTTATCCGATTTATCCGATTATTGCTTCCGATTAGATTAGATTATAGCTTCCGAGTCCGAGTTCTTTTCTAGCTTCCGTCTAGCTTCCGAGGGCTTCCGGAGGATTATGAATCAAGGTATAAGTACGTTAACTCAAGGTAGGGAAAAGATCTGCTATTTAACTCAAGGTAGGGAAAAGATCCTTATCTGCTATATGCTTCCGAGGGCAGAGGAATGAATTTTATAGCATTAATTTTATAGCTTCCGCTTCCGGAGGATTATGAATCACGGTATAAGTAGTGATTGGTACAAGTACGTACTATGCATTTTTTTGTATGGCAACACGGTAAAAAAGGGAAAAAGCAAAGTGATAAACCCCGTTAGTGTCTCATTTTGTTTGGGTGCATTTGTCTCATTTATTTGATATGCATTTCGTTTTAATAGCTCTTCCCCTAAAGTGTGTAATCATTGAATTCCAAAGATTCTTTCACGTCGCTCTAGCTCGAACAACTATTCTAGCTCGAACAACTATTCAAAAGTCAAGTGTTTTTTTCCTCTTATCATATCAGTCCTTACAAATTATGTAGGAGGCTCCACAGGGTTCACACCGGAGGCAAAAGAGGGAATAAGAACTTATTAATCTAAAACGAGCGCACGTGAAGGTTCGCGTACGAATGGATGACTTATTCTTCGAGTTCAGTTCATGGCACCTTACCAACCCAACAAAACATCTTTAACCAGAGGGAAGTAGAAGCTTTTCCGGAAGCAAACAAACTGATATTCTCACTCGGACCTCTCCATTTTATCCAACTACGAACCGCTCCTGTTAGTCTAACCGCTCCGTGGGGCTCACATAGAGCTGCACTCTTAGAGCAGTGAATGACAGCCGACGCAAAAGGTTTTACCTGAGGAGTGAATAGCTGCATAGGAGAGTTCACCTGAGGAATGAATGGCAGCGGAGGAGGGTGCACCAGACGGGGTTTAAGTAGCACCTATAGTTTTGTAACAACTGAAGTATGAGTTGTTCTCCCTCTTGTTCCACCTGAAGTATGCAAAGAATCAGTGGAGTGAAGTGGATTCGGTTAGCAAAGAATCAGGGTTGTGCCTCCGTCTGGGTCTTGGGATTCATTCAAAGTGGGTTCCCCTGTAGTAGTTGCACCTTCCCCTTGAGCTTGGGAGGAGTCAATCGAGTAAGAGGGGAGTTTAATTAAGTTGCACCTGAGGATGCAATGGCTGCAGACGAAGGAAAGGCCTTAAAGGCGAGTAGTTGTACCTTACGCTGTGGCTTCCTCAATGTCATCAGCCGAAAGTTCACCTGAGGAACTAAAGTATTGAATGTGGAGTAGTTGCACCTTACGCTGGGGATTCAAAGGTGAGTTAAAGCTAAGCTACAAGTGGGTCTGCTTTTATGTTTGAAGTAGCGTCAGTGGCTGGAGCCAAAGTTGCACCTGAGGAAAGTTCTGCTCTTAGGAGTCTCAATCGAAGAAGTTACCTGTAGCTTCGAAGGGGTTTGAATTTGCCGCTGAGGATTTTCCTTTGAAGAAGCTAGAAGCTACATCGTAGCGTTCCTAAACTAAAGTAGACTCCGTTGGGATGCAAAAGTCGATAAAGATAAATCCTCTGGGGCTGAAAAAAGTATCTCAATCTGCTGCTGAAAAAGGCGCAAAAGGAGAATCAGATGCTCCTTGAGTATAATCCTCTGGTGCTTGAGTCAGCTGCTCCTTGAAAAGTAGCTCCATTCGCGGCTGAAAAAAGGAGTTCCTAGACTAAAGGAGTAGACTACGGTAGGTAAGTAGAATCAAAAGGAGAATCCGCTGCTCCTGCAAAAGTATCTCAATTCGGGGCTTCAAAAGTAGAGTTCCTATCCTTACTCAGTTGGGGCAGATAAAAAAGTAGAATCCAAAGGATAATCTTTTGGGATGGTACAGTTGCTGTTGCTGCTGTTGAGGCTGCTTTAGTAATAAAGGCTTTTGAGCTGTCGGGCTACGCAGTCAGTTGCTTGGAAGTTGCTTCGGGTAAGGCTAAAGTTGTTCCTAAAGGAGAGAAATCCGTTCCTACATAAGTTGGGGCTAAAGTAGAATCACTTGGGGCGGGGGCAGTTAGGTTGATAGGTCTTCGCCTCTTGCAGTTGGGGCTAGTGTTGCTCCTTCCATGCGAGTGCCCGCCTTCTTCTCTTGATTCATTCCTTCAGGCCAGGAGCTAGCTATCGAGGAGAAGACTTCTATTTGACTTAGCTATAAGGCCAATATCCACCATCCTTATCCTAAATACTACTACACTCAGGCTTCTGCTCTTTCACAAGCTAGTTTGAAGATAGAGTAGACCTTTGCTCGACTCCAGAGGTTTAAGTTGCTGGTGCAGTTGCTTCCGTTGATGCTGGGACAGTTGCTACTAAAGTAGAATCATCAGTTGGGGATGGGGCAGGAGTTCCTAAAGTCGAAGACTCTGGTGATGCAAATCCTGAGGCTAAAGTCGTTCCTAAAGTAGACGACTCAGTTGCGGCTTGAAAAGTTGGGGCTAAAGGAGATACGGCAAAAGTGCAATCCTCGGCTGACCCAAGAAGTTGTTAAATCCGGCTCTGACCTTTCCTATGGTTCCCCTTAAGAAGTTCAATCCTAGGCTGACCCAGCTGACCTTGCATAATACTCCGCTGCCCCAGGGGACCCTTCATACTCGGCTGACCCAGCTGACCTTTCTGAAGTCAAATCCGAAGCTGACCTTTCCCCCGCTGACCTTTCCTCGGGTTACGTTCAATCCTCAGCTGACCCTTCCTAAGGTGCAACTTCAAAACCCTTGGAAGCCACAGCGTAAGGTGCAACTGAAAACCCCAACTTAGATTCCTGCCTCACCCTTGCCTAAGGTGACCTTTCCTAAGGGGCCCCCTCGTCTGCAGCAGTTGAATCCTACCCAGCTCAAAACTAAGGGGAAGCCCCAGCCACAACTTAAACCCCCTTGGGAAGCCACAGCCACAACTTCAAACCCCTTATGCGAGTCACCCCTCAGGTTACCTTACTCTACCTTTCCTGTAGTTCCGGTACCGTCCTATACCTTAGCACACTCCTGTAGTGCCCTTCCCGTCCTCCACCGAAGCCCACTCCTTTCAGTCGTTCCTGTTGCATCCCTTACCGGAACTAGAGATAGAGGAAACACTGAAACCAGAATCATTAGACCTCACACTTCAGACTACAAAATTAGACTTAACAGCGGAAGCTTTCTTAATAGCTGCTTTGGTTGCTTGAAAACTACTGAATAAAGGAGAGGCAGCTATACTAAAGGAAGCTGCTATATAGGAGACTTAGGAGGCTACACAGTAGATACTACTAATACGACTGCGGCTACTCAGGACACGGGGGCTAGGGCTGCCCTTGAGGATACTACTACGGCTGCTGCTTACGAGTCTAGTCTATCCCTTGAAGTTCCTAGGGTTGCGGGGTACTCGGCTATTGCAGTTACTGGAGCTAGTACGGATGCTGGTTAAGTTACTTTCCTAGTACGGCTGCTGTTGTAAATGATGTGGCTGCTGAGGCAGTGACGGGAGCTGGGACAGTGACTAGAGCTAGGGGACTAGGCTCTTTTGGGAGGAGGGCTTCGACTTTAGAGGAGGGCACAACTAGGGATTACCCTTGACAGTTGCACTAAAGGGAATAATGTACACAAACGGCTACTAAAGACTCTTCCGCCTAAAGAGGACTAGATACTTCCTAAAGAGGGCACTGGCGCTCTTCTGCGAAGGATTCTCTAAATCCAAAGCTAAGCTACTGCTGCTACTGCTAAAGTAGATAAATTAGGGGCTTGAAAAGCTCCTAAAGTCGTTGAGGAAAAAGTCGTTCCGAAAGTAGAATCATCAGGTGGTGGATAGGACAGTTGCTACTACTGTATAAGACTCTAGTGATGCTTCAAAAGGAGATGATAAAGTAAAGGCCTTTGAACCTCTAACTTAAGAATCCTCTGTTGAGGCTAAAGTTGCTCCTCAAGTATAAGACTCTTGTAGGGCTGGTACAGGAGTTCCTAAACTATCTCAATTCGGTACTGAAAAAGTAGCCAGGGAGGCTGCTAGGGCAGTTACGGGTGATAGGGATGCTGCTAGTGAAGTTACTAGTAGAGCTAGGGATGATGCTCCTATTGAAGTTACGGGAGCTAGGGATGTTGGGGCTGCTGTTGATAAGTCCAATGTTGCTACTGGTGCAGTTCCTAGTGTTGCTGGTGAAGTTGCTACGGCTGTTGCTCGGTCCTCGGCTTTTGCAGTTCCTAGTGGTGTAGATAAAGGATAATCCTCTGGTGCTGCATAGAATCCTCTGCAGCTTGAAAAGGAGCTCAATTAGGAGCTAGTAGCTCAATCCGGTACTGCTAAAGTAGAGAAATACGGGGCCCCTAAAGTAGAGGAAAGTAGTTCCTCTCAAAAGTAGTTCCCAAAGAAGATCAATTAGCTACTGAGTTGCAAAAGTAGAATCATACGTTGATGCGGCTACTGTTGAGAAAGTGACTACGGCAGATGCAGTTGAGGCAAAAGTAGATCAAGGAGACTCAGGTGGGGCTTCCTAAGTAGATAACGTTGAGGCTAAAGTTGTTACTGATGAAAAAGTTGTTCCTGATCCAAAAGTCGTTCCTAAAGGAGTAGACTCCGTTCCTTGAAAAGTTGGGTTGGGGATAAAGGAGAACTCCGTTGCGGCTTCCAAAGTTGGGGATAAAGGAGATTCCTAAGTTGGGGCTAAAGTAGCTCAATTAGCTACTGCAAAAGTAGCTCCAGTAGCTTCCTCTGTTGGCGGGGATGCTAAAGTCGCTAAAGTAGCTTCCTCTGTTGGCGGGGATGCAGTCGCTAAAGTAGAGGAAAGTAGGTACTCCAAAAGAAGTAGATAAATTCCTTGAGGCAGGTAGTTCAAAAGAAGTAGATAAATTCCTTGGGCCTCAAAAGTAGATAAATTCCTTGAGGCAGGTAGTTCAAAAGAAGTAGATAAATTCCTTGAGGCAAAAGGAGTTCCCAAAGGAGTAGGTAGATAAATTCCTTGAGGCAAAAGGAGTTCCCAAAGGAGTAGACTCAGCTAGGGCAAAAGTACTTCCTAAAGTATAAGACTCCGGTAGGGCTAAAGTAGTTCCTGATGCAAGTTCCTATCCTAAAAAAGTAGTTCCTAGACTAAAGGAGTAGACTCACTTGGGGCAGGGGCAGGTGCTCCTACTGTATAAGACTCTGGGGCAAGGGCAGTTGCTGCTGTAGAAGACTCCGGTGCTGCAAAAGTAGATTAGATAAATTAGAGGTACTCCAAAAGTAGATCAAGTCGCGGCTGGTAGATCAATTCTTGAGGCAAAAGTCGCTCCTAAAGTAGAAGACTCAGTAGTTGGGGATCGTACAGTTGCTCCTAAAGTCTCATCCTCCGTTGGCGATGGTACAGTAGTTCCTAAAGTAGTCTGGTCTTGGGCTCCTTAACCCTGAGTAGTAGGAGTAGGCTCCTTATAAACCCTATACACTTAGTAGGCGCTTTAGAGTTGTTGGCTTTCCAGCAGCCACAGATAAGTTTAGGGACACGCGCCCAAGGTACACTATAACAATGGAATCCTATGCTGCTGCTAAAGTAGATCCATTAGGGGCTTCCTAAGTAGATCAAGGAGAATCCGGGGATGCAGTTGCTAAAGTAGGAATCCTTTGGGGCTGGTACAGTTGTTCCTAAAGGATAAGCCTTTGGCGCGGATGCAAAAGGCGCAAAAGTAGCTACATCAGCTGCTGCTTCCAAAGTAGAGGCTTCCAAAGTAGAGAAGGCTTCCAAAGTAGATCCATTCGGGGCTTCAGTAGGGCTAAAGGAATTAGATACGGCTAAAGTAGAAGCATACCTTGATGCAGCTACTGTTGAGAAAGTGACTACTGAGGCTGCTGTTGATGCATCTGTTGCTTGAGAAAAAAGTCGATCCTTTGGGGCTGCTGGGGCAGTTGATGGTGTTGACGCCTTTGGAGCTCCTTCGGGTAAGGCTTTTGAGATGGCACTTAGGTAGGGCTACGAAGTCAGTTGCTCCTTTAGAAGTTCCTTCAGTTGTTCCTAAATCCAAAAAAGTTGTTCCTGAAGACTCAGGTAGGGATGCTCGGGATGATGCTAAAGTAGCCGTTACCCCCTGATAAAGTCGATCCTAGGGCTAAAGGAGAAAGCTGCTTTTGGAGCTACTGGTGCTAGGGATGCTGCTAGTGTTACTACTGGTGCTAGGGAATGCAGCTGGTGGGGATGCAGCCAGGGCTGGTGCTGGTGCAGTAGTTCCTGATGCAAAAGTCGTTCCTAAAGGAGACTCAGGTGTGGCTGGGGAAGTTAGGGATAGGGCAGTTGCTCCTGATGAAAAAGTAGTTCCTAAAGGAGACTCATCAGTTGGCGCTTGAAAAGTTGGGGGAGAGAAATCCTCCGTTGGGGATCGGGCAGTTCGGGATAGGGAAGTTCGGGCTTGAAAAGTTCCTCCTAAAGGAGAAGCCTCCGTTACTGAAAAAGTACTGTTAGGTCTTCGAGTTAGGTAGCCAATTAAGGTGTTCGAGTTACAGACGATTAGGTACAACAGTTAGGGGTTCGAGTTAGGTGCTCCTGTTACAGACGAGCAATTTAGGTCCTCGAGTGAGGGGTTCGAGTTAGGGGCTCCTGTGGGGGGTGCTCAAGATAGGTATAGGTTTCGAGTTAGGTGCTCCCGTTGGGCTCTTGCAGTTGCTAGTAGGGATGCTAGGGAAGTTCATACTAGGGATGCCAGGAGGGATACTGCTCCTGAGTCCACTGGTGCTGCTGTAGAGAGGGCTCACACTTGTGCTGGTGATACTGTAGCTAGTACTGTACTGTTGCTGTTACTGTAGAGACTGTTGCACAGGCCCCAGTTGTCCTTGCTGAAGTTGGGGTAAAGGAAAGCACCGAGGGTCTTCCCCTTTTGAGTTAATCCCGGGGGCCGAGTACGAGGGGATGCAACTTTCGAGTTGTGAAGTAAACTTTAGTAAAATACTAGCGCACTAGCGCCTCATACAGAATACCCTCACTCGTCACCCCTTATCTTTCTTTTGCGAGCAAAGGACGGTTGCGAGCAATACAACACGAGGAAGAAACTAAGGAACTAAGGACATACTTATACACCATCAGAATTAGACCTACCAAAAGAAGCTGACTTACTAGCTCAAAAGAGGACTCCCTAAAAGGAGATACTACCGCTACTGTACAGCAAGCAGTATACAAGGGCGCTACCCCCTTTAAGTCCAATGTAGCTAATGCTGCTATACATAGACTCTGTTGCTGCTATCGAGAGGGACAATGTAGCTATTGTTCCTATAGAGGACACGGGTGCTGCTTACTATAGAGGACACGGGTGCTGCTTACTATAGTGTACACTAGGGCTCCGGGTCTTGCTTAGGACACTGGGGCTACTACTCTTGGGGCTGAGGCAAGGAGTGAAGATCGTACAGTTACTGTTCCTACTGTTCCTACTGTTGAGGAGAGGCAGGCCAATAGGGCGACTCTTAGAGTTCCTAGGGCGGCAAGTGCATAGGGGAGTTCCCATAGGAGTGACTACTGGTACGGCTCGTGAGTAAAGGATTATTAAATCCTCAGTGGGCGACGGAGTACGACACAAACAAGTAGGGCTTGGCCTTTTGAGTTTAACTAAAGGTAATCAAGGACAACCCGCAGCGCGCAGACTATGGATACTAAGCTGTACGAGATACTGACTATAGAGAGAGGACACTGGAGCTACTCCGCCAAGGATAGTCAATCCAAAGCCTACGGTTACTACACGTACAAAATTGATTACTACTGACTTTGACACTTTGGGGTTGCCAGCAACAGTAACAAATTACAGAACTAAGGAAACACGCACATAAAAATCATTAGACCTATAACTTAAAGCTTTTTAAGTTACTTAAAAGGGCTACTTAAAAGCAGATAAACTAAATAAGGCTTTACAGGACACTCTTGGTACTAAAGGAGAGGGAAGGCTACTCTAGATGCAACAGAGTCGTATACTGCTCCTAGGGATGCGGCTAGTAAGGCCAATGGGGATACGACTACGGATGCGGCTAGTGAGTCAACTGTCGATAGGGAGTACTTTACCAAGGAACTAGTTGGCCTTGTTGATACGGCAATGGTTGTACTTCACCCGGCCCTGGTTGTCCTTGTACCGCTACTGCACCCACGAGGAAAGCAAAAACTGCAGTTCCAGTTTCAACAGTAAGACACCCCTTGGGTTTAAACACTACTAGAAGGTACACCAGTGACGTCCTTCGGTTTCAACGACAAGGAAAGAAAAGCAAGGAACGCACAAATCGCACGGGACACAGGGCAAACCCAAAAACCAATGATTCTATAAGCAAAAACGCGCGAGAACTCAGTTTTGCACTCCTGTTGGGGTATAGCTTCGTACCAGGGCCCTTAAGCGGAAACCAAACTATCCAAATTACTGTCCTCCCCCCTTGCCCCCTCCGGGGGTTCCGAACTCAAGGCATAAAGGACAGGACAGATAAAAGACGGACCGAGGCTATTACGATAGGTGAGCCGTAAGGCGATTGGAGACATACGAAAGGCACTAAGGAACTAAACGACTTTCTACCCCGAGGGTATCCTCGATAGAGCTCGACCAGAAGAGTAAATGGCCTCAAAGCCATTTACGCAATTACTGTAATCTGCTTTGGGAGAGGGGAAATCCCCATAGACATAGAAAGGTCCTAAATAAATATAACTATGCAATCACCACCAGAAGCGGAAGAAGCTGAAGCTTCTGAAGCTGCAGCTGCTAATAAAGCTGTTAATAAAATAGGAAAAAGAAAAGCCAAGGGCACAATAATAATTAAAACGACTATGGCACGACATAAAACACCCACTAGTGTGTCTAGTATAGGAGCTAGTACTACTACTACCCTTAGAGCGGCTAGTACCGATACTACAAAGGACATAGACCAAACACTTGACGCTATTTTTGAGGCGCTTGGGTGGGGGGCTCTTTAACAAGGAAGGTACCAGTGTGCTGATCCAGTTACGGGAGCTCTGGAGGCTGCTATGGCTAGGTGGGGTATGGTTAAACTTCACGCAAGGCCCGCCACTCCAACCCAACTGGGGTTCTCTCTAAACTCACATATCTAAAGGGCTCTCCCCGAGGCTATTACGATAGGTGAGCCGTAAGGCGATTGGAGACAAGGGAAAGTAAGTAAAGACTACAACTATTGTTTACTCCGAGGAAAACTCCATATGGGTGTAATAAAGAACTCCTACTCTGTATACCCACCAGAAGAAGAGGCGGAGGCTGAAGCTTCTGAAGCTGAAGCTGCAGCTGTGACTAAAGTAGTATCTAAAGTAGCTACTATGGAAATCAGAATGACAATAATTATTGTATGGGCGGCTACTATGGCACGCAATAAAACCTACTCTATGGCTATAGCTGTAGCTACCTTTGGAGCTAGTGTAATAATGTGGTAACTAATGAGTGTGGCGTAGACAAAACAATTTATGCCTTGCTTATTATGGCTGTTGAAGCTGTTCAAGTTAGTTGTTACTCTGTAGCTGGTACTGTTTTTGACTGTAGCTATGTGGCTTGCTCTGGCAGTGGAGTCGCTAGGGCTGCTATTAGTACTAATGGGTAAGGGGGCATGGGTGGCTATGGTAGTAGGACGGCTGGGCTATGGCTGCTATGGCTCCTGGGTGTCTGCTTAGGGAGGTTCGTAGGTCTGCGTCTAGTGGGCTAGGTGTCTACTAGTACGTTATTTTATGTCTGGGTCGGCTTAGGTTTTTATGTCTGTGTCGGCTTAGGGAAAGGGCAGACGGGTGAAAACACCTTTTCGCCTAACCTATATTTCCCTTGGGTCCCGAAGTTGTACAAAAGTTACGAAACCCGTCATTTTCGCCTAAATGCGATTTTCCCTTAGGGGCGAGCCCAAAAAGTTGATCTAAATTTTCAAGATATCAAAGAGAATTTTCAAGATAGCGACATTAAAATTGGCACTTGGCCTATATAAGACTAATCAGAGGGGGGCCGGAGCCCAGATAAGACTACTCGGAGGGGTTTCATTTCCGGTTAGTCACGCACTTCTACTTTGAAGGCGAAGGCGAGATTAATTCCTTAAGCGAAGCGAGAAACACTTCAATCATCACTATATACTACTCATTTGAATCTGTTTTTGAACATCAAATTCTGAGGCAAAAGTAGTCAATTCCTTCGCTAAGGAATTCCTAAGCAAAAATAAGGCTAATTCGGGGATTGAAAAAAGTACCGAAATTGACTCCCGCATTTGTTGATAAATTTGTACATCAAGTCGGGGCTCTTGAACCAGAGGTAGGGCTTCCCCATAAGGTAGGGATGGGACAGTTGCCCACAGGGCTTCCTTAGTTTAAAAAAAAGTCTTTCCGGCTTTTGCCGCAAAAGTAGATCCCGCAGTTAGAGATAAAAGTCAATACTGCTTCTCATAGAGATGTCGATCCAGAAGTTGCTCCTAAAGTCGCTGTTGCAGTTGCAGCTTTAAAAAGGTAGCGATGGGGCAGCTAGGGATGGGACAGTTCTTCCCACTGTAGAAAAGAATCCTACTGCTGTTGCAAAAGTTAGGGACAAAGGAGAGGAATGAAATAGCTCGACATAAGGAGAGGAAGCTTTTGGAGATAAAATAAAGTAGATCCGGCTTTTATAAAGGGATGCAGCCGCTAGAGTTCCTAGTGTTGACGCCTTTGGAAAAAGCTCACACTTCAGGCACTGCTCCTAGGGGTGCTGGGGCCTCGGATCCGGCTGGTGCAGTTACTAGGGCTGTTGAAGTTCCTAAGGCTACTCTAATACTCGCACAGGCAAACATACATAATACCCTAACGCGTCACACCTTCTCTTTTGCGAGCAACTCGCGAGCAAAGGAATGAATACAGGAATAACTAAGGAACTAAGGAAACACTTCCATCAGAAGAATTAGACCCGGCAGAAGAATTAGACCCGGCACTTCTAACTTCAAATCGGGCTTCAAAAGTGCCTCTTGAAAAAACTTACTCAAATACGGCACTCGCAAGTACTACTGGTGCCACTGGACAGAGGAAAACCGTTCCTTCGGTTGCAACTACCCTTTGGTGATACCGTCCTAGGGGTTAAACTCCATAGGTACAATGAAGGGACAAATTTACCGAACTCACAAATTGGGACGAAGCCAGAACTCAAAAACTCATTATTCTATACTATAGGCAAACACGCGCGAAAACTCAGTTTGAGCCTACCACTAGGGAAAAGTACGTGCGCCATTAACGAAAACCTAACGACTCAATTAAGAACTTCCACTCCCCCCTCGCCCCCCTCCGGGGGTTCCGAACTCAAGGAAAGGACTATGCAAAAATTACCACACTTAACACTTAACATAAGAGTTGCGAGCAACTCGTTGCGAGCAATGTCATCAGGAAGAATACAGAAAAGGTAATGAACACATACTCACCCCAGAATCATTAGACCTAAAACTCAAAACTACTGCAAATAAGACTTCAAAAGGAGGAGCTCCTTAGGCTTTTGCAACAAAAAAAGGGAATACTACTCTGACCAATGCTAATAGGGATACTATTGAAGCTACTCTTCCTAATGATGTTGGTGCCACGGCTGCTACTGAACTTACTGCGGCTATGGAGGCTACGGCAGCTACCGCTAGTGAAGCTGGTGTTGCTACTAGTAGGGCTATTATAGAATGACGCGGCTACGGCTCCCAAGGGGGCTCCTTTAGTTCCGGCTTGTACTGTTGTTGCTACTGGTGCGGCTACTGAGTCAAGCACCCTAAATACACTTAACTTATGCTACGTCACAGGTTTTCCTTGTACAGGTCAGGGGTGTACTCTTGCCCAGGTCCTGAAAGGCAGACAAGAAAAGCTAGGAACGAATCCACGCACCCCAAACTGACCTTGGCCGCCTGGGCCATCAACATAACTGACAATACAACTATCCTAGAGTGGAGACATACGAAACGAAGGAGTGAACTAAACTACTATCTACCGCGAGGGGATATGGACAGGTACTAAATAAATATAACTACTCATACCCACCATAAGCGTAAGAAGCTTCAGCTTCTGAAGCTGCAGCGGGAACTAAAGTAGGAACTATAAAAGCGACTATCAAAATCAGAATGAAAACGACTAGTAGGGCACGACGGACAACAACTAGTGTGGCGGCTAGTATTATTATAAGTATAAGAGCTAGTACCCTGACCCCTATAGCAGCTAGTAACGCCGCTAGAACTCAGAAGGACATAGACCACACACTTGAAGCTGTTTTAGTCGCCGGGGGCTCTTTAACAGGGTACCAGTGTTGCTGCTGATCCAGTTACTGTAGCTATGGAGGCTCCTAGGCTTAAACCTAACTAACGCAAGGATCACTTAAGGCCCTCAGCTCCAAACCGACTGGGGTTCTCACTAAACTGACAATAGATCTATCCTAGAGTGGAGACATACGAAACGAAGGAAAGACTACAACTCTTGCGCGAGGGGAAATCCTATTGACTGGTACAAGATAACTACTAAGTCTCTAATCACCACCATAAGCGTAAGCTGAGGCTTCCGAAGCTGAAGCTTAAACCAAAAAAGTAGCAACTAAAATGGGAACTAGATGAATCAGAATGAGGAGTACGACTAGTATGGCTAGTGTGTCTAGTGTAGCTGCTAGTACTACTACCGTTGTTAGAGCTAGTGGGAACTACTAAGAAGCTAAGTAGCAAGTGGACCAAGCACTTCATGCCTTCCTTAAGGTTGTTTTCTTTTGAAGCTGTTTTTCAAGTGGTTACTTCTGTAGCTGGTACTGTTGTTACTGGAGCTATTGGGGCTTGCTAGGGCGTGGGAGTTGCTGGTGCTGCTAGTTGGGACTAATAGGGTACGGGTCTGCGTCTATGCCGGCTATGTGGGGCGTGGCTATTTTATTGTCTGTGTCTGCTTAGGTTCTGGGTCGGCTTAGGGAAAGTGCATAGGTCGAACCTTTTAGCCTAAACTATATGAATACACACAGCGACGGTCGCTAACCATAAAAAACGAATCTGTCACGCACTTCGACTTTGAAGGATTTGAAGGAGAAGTAGCGAGGCGAAGTCATTAAGCGAAGCTAGCATTACTTCAATGAGAACTATATACTTGTCATTTCAATCCGTTTTTGAAACATCAAAAACAGACTCAGACTCTCATTTTGGTAAGCAACTCCTAAGGCAAAGTAGAACCAAATTCGGGGCTTGAGATCAATCCCCTCCTGCATTTGTGGATAAATTCGGTACGGCTAAAGTAGAAGAATCAGTTAGGGCTTCAGCCTCAGGAGAGAAAGTCGTTGCTTTTGAACCACTCACTTCAGACTAAGGTGGGGCTTCAAAAGTTGCGGATAAAGGAGATACGGCTTTTGCGGCTTTCAAACTCAGGTAGGGATAAAGTAGACTACCTTGTGGCTAGGGCTAAAGTCGATAAATCTGGTAGGGCTAAAGTAGCTAGGGCTCCCGCTATTGAAAACTGTAGCTAGGGAAGTCGCTTCCGGTGCTTCCTTAGTTGAGAAAGTCGATCCGGCCAAGCCTAGGGATCCTGATTTGAGTTCCTCCATTATAGCCTTTGGAGCTGTCACTCGAGATGACACTTCAGACTATGCCTTTGGAGCTGGCAATAGAGCTGCTGTTAGTGAGTACATTGGTGCTCCTTACTAGTAAATAAAGTAGGGCTGCTCTCGAGTCTGAGTATACTAGGGCCGCTCCTGGTGGTGAGTCGTCTAGGGATGCTGCTGCTTGAAAAAGTATATCCATTAGAGAGGGGCTTTTGCACCTCTAACTTAAGAATAAGTTGTTGCTGGTGCAGGTGACAAAGTAGAACCTAGGGAAGCTGGTACAGTTGTTCCTCAAGGAGAGAAGCCTCTGGGGCAGCTTCAGTAGAAGCCTATGGGGCAGATTCAGTAGAAGACTCAGTTGGGGCTAAAGTAGATCAAGGAGACTCCCCTGATGCTAAAGTAGATCAAGTCGGGGCTGCTAAAGGAGAGAAATTTCTTCCTGCATCTGTAGCTAAAAAAGTAGAGGAATCCGCTCCTGCATCTGTAGCTAAAAAAATAGAGGAATCCGCTCCAGCTAAAAAAATAGAGAAATTCTGGGCTGGGGAAGTTGCTCCTAAAGTAGACTCACTTACTTCAGACTCAGTTAGGGCTTCGCCTGTTGCGGATGGGGCAGTTGGTCCTCATAGAAGACTAGCCTCGGGCTAGGGAAGTTCGGGATGGTACAACTCCTAAAGGAGAATCCACTAGGGAAGCTGGGGCTGTTGGGGAGGCTACTGCTAGGGCTGCTCCTGCTGTTAGAAATAGTTCCTAAATCCTCTGTTGCAGCTTCAGTATCATCCTACACTGATGCAAAAGTAGGTCCTAAAGTAGACTCCTTTGCGGCTTTCCAAGTAGAGAAAGTACGTACTGCATAGGGCTTCGGCTCTTGAGGCAGAGGTTTCGGATTCCGCACCTTAGGCTTTTGAGTCAGCAGCTAAAGTCGATCCTGCAGTTGCGGCTAAACTAGATCCTGCTTTTAGGGCTTGAAAAGTTCCTGTTGCTAGGGATGATGCTCCTACTGAAGTTCCTGTTGCTAGGGCTCCTTCCTTTGGGGCGGCTGGTACAGTAGTTCCTAAAGGATAAGAATCTGCTGATGCTCTGTTGCTGCAAAAGGAGACTCTTTTGTTGCTAAAACAAAAGTAGAGAAATTCGTTGCTTGTGAACCTCTAACCTCAGAATCGTCCACTGAACCTCCAACTTCAGAATCGTCCACTGATGCAAAAGTTGCTCCTGATGCTAAAGTAGGTCCTAAACTAGAATCATCCGGGGCTGAAAAAGGAGCTAGGGCTCCGGCTCTTTAAACTGTAGCTAGGGCAGCTTCCTTTGGGGATGCTGGTGGAGTAGTTCCTCAAGTATCATCCTCGGGTGCTGCTTCAGTAGACTCAGCTGTTGCTCCTAAAGTAGGTCCTAAACTAGGAATCATATGTTGATGAAAAAGTTGCTCCTAAAGTCTCACCTCTGGGAAACAGATGCAACAGAGGAGTTCCCAAAGGAGACTCGGGCTTAAAAAAAGGTAGGGATGCTCGGGATGATGCTAAAGGAGCTGTTGCACTTGGGGCTTTCAAACTCAGTAGGGGCCTCAAACTCGGGTGCTGCTTAAACAGTTGCAAAAGTAGAATCAGCTGCTCCTTATACCTTATACAAAGTAGATAAACTAGAAGCCTCTGGGGCTTGAAAAGTTAGTTGTTACTACAGGACCCTTTAGTAAATGGCAGCTTGCCATTTCGAGTTCATGGCCCGGGGTCGGGGTTAGGCCCTTCCAGTTGGGGTTGAGCCTTGGGTTGAAGTTTCCCCCTTGTCTGAGGTTGAGCCTTCCTCACTTGTAGATTTATCGACCCGCACGGCCTTTGAAAAACCTATCACTTCTGAATAATCAGTTGCTTTCAAAGTAGTTCCTAAACTAGATAAACTAGAATCCTCCTATGATGCAAAAGTAGTTCCCACTGTATAATCCGCTGGGGCTTCCTTAGTTGGGGCTAAAGTAGATGCTGCTTTTATAAGCCCTAAAGGGGCAGCTGTCGAGTCCATTAGGTTTGGAGCTGGCAATAGAGCTGGCACTAGGGAAGCCTCTGCCTTTGGAGCTGTCAATGGAGCTGGCACTTCAGTCACTGTTCCTGTTGCTGATGCCTTTGCAGTTCCAGGTACTAGGGTTGACACTACTGCTGGTGCAGTTGCTACTGTTGCTGGGTCTTCTACTTTAGGAGTTCCTAGTGTTGCAGTTGGGGTTGGGGACCCCTTCTCAGTTGAGGTCGGGGACCCTTTCGAGATCATAAACCATCACCTTCGCATTTCGAGATATTATATATGACTTAAAACATCACCTTCGTACTTAGGGGGTACTCGCCTTTTGAGTTTAGGCACTCCTAGCCTTTTAACTCCTCGGCTTTTGAAGCTGGGGTCTAATTATACTACTCGGGTCGGGCGAAAGCATTCCTTGGCTTTTGAGTTGGAAGAGGCTTTGACCTGCGTACAGGGGCCCTTCCTGTACTATGCCTCTGATTGGCTTACCCATATATATCCTAGCCTTACTGGTTTTCCTTGACGAAAAGCAAGGACGGAATTTAACTAAAGTCGCTAAAGTATCATCTTCTACTGATGCAAAAGTAGGTCCTAAACTCGAATCGGCCGATGGGGCGGGGGCAGTAGTTCCGAAAGTTGCTTTTGCAGTTGGGGCTGATGCTAAAGTAGTTCCTGTTCCTAAAGTAAAGGCTTTTGACGCGCACTTAAGAATCAGCTAGGGCTTCAGAATCCGGTGCGGCTGGGACAGTTGCCAGTAAAGCTAGGGTTGCAGTGGGGGATGCAGCTTTCGAGTACAGTATTTCAGCTGTTGACGCAGATGCTACTGTTGCTGTTGGGGATTTCAAAGCTCGGGCTCGGGCAGCTAGGCATGGTAGAGTTGCTCCTGTAGAAGACTCCGTTCCCGCTTTCAAAAGTTAGGGATGCTAGGGCTGTTGGGGATGCTAGGGCAGTTGCTCATAAAGTAGTTCCTGATGCATTCGTAGCTCCTAAAAGAGACTCAGCTGGTGCTGCTCCTTTAAAAGTTGGGGACAAAGTAGATAAAGGAGAATCCTCAGTTGGGGCTTCCAAAGTCCTTCCTTAAGTAGAATCATCTGTTAGGGCTGAGTTGCTCCTAAATCCTACGTTGAGGCTAAAGTCGTTCCTAAAGTAGATACCACTATAGGTGCTTCAAAAGTGGATCAAGGAAAGGCTTTTGAACCTCTCACTGCAGAATCCTATGTTGAGGCTAAAGTCGTTCCTAAAGGAGAGAAATCCGTTCCCGCATCTGTTGATGCTAAAGTCGTTCATGATGCTAAAGTCGAATACACCGCTAGGGATGCAGCTGTTGAAGTGACTGTAGCTAGGGCGGGTGCAGTTGGGGAAAGTTGCTTACGTTGATTCCTTAGTTGCAAAAGTCGATCCTTCAGTTGGCGCTCAAGGAGATCCCCCTTTTCCTAGGGATGCGGATTTGAGTTCAAGTATTTAGTAATCCGATGCCTTAGGGGCTGGCAATGGCACTTCAGTTGCTGTTGCAGTTGTCCTTGGGTCTTCGACTTAAGGAGAGTTCCCAGGGATGCTGCGGCTACTGAGTGAGGACAGAGGGCTACGGCTACTGCAGATACTGAGGCCACGGCTAGAGATGCTCCTCCTCCTGCCTTTATAGCTCTCAATGCAGAGGTAACCTCAGACTACGAAGCGGATGCCTTTGAAGTTAATGGGACTAGGGGTGTTCCTGCTTTAGTCGCTACTGAGGCTAATAGTGTTGTTGCTACTGTTCCCAGGGGTACGGTATTCCTTAGGGTCTCGACTCCTCCTTAGGGTCGCGCCTCGTGAGTAAGCACCTGACCCTTTTCAGTTGGTACTGAAGTAAACAATCAAATACTCGCACACTCATAATAACCTCAAGCCTCACCCCTTATCTTTCTTTTGCGAGCAAAGGACGGTTGCGAGCAATAAAGAAAGGAGGAATACAGAAAAAAGCAATACAGGAAACACTCACAGCATCATAAACAGACTTAACATCTGAAGCTCCTTTACTAGCTCAATTAGTTCACTTAGCTCAATGAGTTCACTTTAAAGGAGCTAAACTAAGGACTTACCTAGAGTAAACTGTTGCTGCTGTAGAGAATACTACTGGTGCAGATGCTGTTAGTGAGGCAACTGTACCCACTGAGGACACTGTCGATACTAGGGATGCTCCTACTACTGAGTCAACTGTTACGAGGGATGCCGCTCTTCACACTGGGGCTAGCGCGGCTACTGAACTTACTGGGGCGAGGGATGCCACGGCTCCGACTCTTCACACTGGGGGCGAGGGATGCCACTGAACACTTACTGGTCTGGGGATAGGGTAGGGCTCTTGCCACGGGGGCCACTCGAAAGATAGAGGAAAACCGTTCCTGCGGTTGAAACTCCCCTTGGGTGATACCGTCCTCGGGGTTAAACTAACTCTACGTACCGATCGAGGGGACAAATGTCTCTAACTGACAAAGAAATTGGGGCACAGGGCAAACGCGAAAAAACAATTATTCTATAATATAATATAAGCAAACACGCGCGAGAACGTCGTTTTGCACTCCTGTAGGGGCGAGCCAGCCTCATGGCCGATCAGATTCAACCGTCGTGAGGACCCCGTCGTTCGGCCCTTAGGTGGAAAGCCATACTCCTTTTCAATTCCTTTGTCACCCCTAGCCTATCAACTCCTAGAAAGCTATACTCTTTTCTTTTCAACCCCGATTACTTAAATACGATAGTCAAATCAACCCCGTGACTCGGGATTAAAATAGTTTTTTTTCTTTTCCCCTCCACCTGTCTTTGGTTCCAACCCCTCAACCCCAGTTCAATTCCCGAAACCCTAATCTCTATCTTCTAAAAAAGAAAAGACACCCTTATAGGGCTAAGTGAAAGCCATCTTTCTTCCAAACCCGATTCATTTGATTCATTTGTTTCAGTTGATTCATCATAAATTGATTCATAAGGTGCTTATGAATCCTAAAAGGATGGAGCATCCGATATAGCTTCTAGCCTCTTGAAATAGCTTAGCTTCTTCAAAGTCATCTGAGAGAGCTTCAGCTTCCGACAGGGCTTCAGATGGGGCATACGCTTTTGAGTTGTACGGGTTTGCAGGGATTCAACTTTCAAAAGTAGTTTCGAGCTTCCTTTGAAGGAGTTTTCTAGCTGTGGCTTCCTCTCTTTTTTATGAGTTTTGAGCTGGGGCTTCCAAGGGGTTTTGAGTTGTGGGCAACTGCACCAGTGGCTTCAACAGAGTTTTGAGTTGGGGCAACTGCACCAGGGGATTCTACTGAGTTATGAGTTTCAGTTTCAGTTTTAGCTTAAGTAGCACCTGGGGCTTCTACTGAGTTTGGAGTTGGAGTTTCAGTTTGAGCTGAAGTATCACCTTAGGCTTCTCCTGAGTTTCGAGTTGTGGTTTCAGTTTGAGCTGAAGTAGCACCTTACGCTTCTCCTGAGTCTGGAGTTGGGGTTTAAGTTTGAGCTGGGGCAGTTTCGAGTTGGGGTTTAAGTTTGAGCTGAAGTAGCAGCTTAGGAGTGAATCCAAGAAGTGGTTTTCAGTTGCACCTTACGCTGGCGCTTCCAAGTGGTTTTAAGTTGCACCTGAGGATTATTTTATTACTTCTTCAAGGTCAGCTGAGTAAAGGGCATCGTATGATTTTACCTTAAAGGTCTGCTGAGTAAAGGGCATCGGAGGATTGCTATTCTTCAAGGGCTGCGTATGATTTTCCTTCTTAAAGGTCAGCTGGGTCAGCTGAGGATTGAACTTCTTCAAGTGCATCTGAGGAGTTCCCATAAGCAAGGTTTTATGTTTGGGTTTAAGAAGTTTCCGCTTTGGGTGAGTTTGAGTCAAGAGCTTCTGCGTCTGTGTCAGGTTCTGCTTCTTTAGTTTCTACTAAATTCAAATGCTAAAGCAAAGGCAACAGCTCCCGTTTTAGGGGGCCCGTTTATAGCATCTGTGTCTGGGTGTCTAGTGCGTGGACCTTTTATAGCATCTTGGTCTATGGAATCTTGACTTTAAATGGGATATGCCAAGTCAACTTGAAATGCAGGAAAGGGCTCTTCTGAGTTTGAGGCATCTGGGTCTAGCTAGGGAAATGGGAGATGCAACTGCAAATGCTGGAACTGCAAATGCAGGAAAGCCAAGTGAAGATGAGTTTGAGGCGTCTGGATCTATGGAATCTTGAAATGGGGGATGCGTATCTTAGTCTGGATCTAGTGCTTTTGGATCAGTTGAATCAGTGGATTCTTCAAGGAAAGGTAATTCAGTGGATTCTTCAAAGAGATATGTATTCAACTTTGAAGTTGTAAAATAAGGGAACCCTGTTGCTAGAGTTTCTTCCTTCTTAAAATTAAGATGGGCCGTAGCGCATTGTAAGGATTGAACTGCCGTAGCTAATTTATCTCCTTTAGCCCCAGAATCCCCTACTTTCTCTACTTTCTCTACCAAAGGGAAGGAAGCAAAGGTCAAGGGACACGACTGCCAAGGAGTAAGCAACAGATGCAAGGGAACCGAAGGGACAGAACGACAGCTGGAAGGTCTCGATCCAAAGGGCACGGACAGCTACAAGGAGGTATGCGAAGAGGGTTGAAGTTGGGGCTGGGGCTGCAGCGGAAGGGAAAGGGGATGCCACGGAGCTAGGACTTCAGCAAGAAGGATCCGGGGCTTCCAACGAAAGGGTATAGGGCTGCAGCAGAAGGGTCCGGGGCTTCCAACGAAGGGTATAGGGCTGCAGCAGAAGGGGCTGGGGATTCAAAGAGGGTTGATGAAGTTGCACCTTA
>JBBPFQ011521993.1:0-18004 GCA_037974815.1 Kaempferia elegans | reverse complement strand
TGGCGCCTCCTCGATGAAACTTGATCTGCGAAAAGTTATCCATGCCAGGGTGCCCGGACCTGGTTCGGGCGCCCGGAAAGCCACTTTTTCGGGTTTTGTCCAACTTCGATATCCTGCATCACAGAGTTAGTACAACAATAAGATATAATGAGTTTTGACAGTCTTGGGACTATCCGATTTTGACTTTGGATTTCCAGTGAAATCGTAGGTCGAACCGACACCTATTGTTCCCTCACCGGGGAATGCGTCCTTACCTACTCCTCTCAGGATAGTTTATCTGTTTCCAAACCGACCCTCCAGACCGTTTAAACTTTTGCTCATCATCCGAGACTCAGGACTTCCACCTATGGTTCTTGACACTAGGATTTCCTGCCTGGTGTTCGCGACATACAGGGCTTCCACCTACGTCCGATCCCCGACCCGTAGGATTTCCCGCCTAACATCCTTGACCTGCCAAGTCTTCCCTGACTAGTTGCAATTAGGGCTTCCACAAACTAGGGTTTCCTCCCCCTAGGACTTAGGGTTACCTTTCCCTAGGGTTTTCCACCTACCTAAGATCTCTTAGGACTTTCCTGCACACTTGATTCAGCTTGTTAGATTAACAACACACCTTAACTTTGAACCTTTGTCATGTCAAAACCTAGGTTCAAGCATTGATACATCCTACACCAACATTAAGTAGTGGGAAGTGGGATCCATCTTCTTGTAGTTATCATTCTTATATTCAAAAAATATATGGACTATATGCTTCAGTAATCAGTAACTGGATTTAAGCCTCTCGGTGTATATATTACCGTCTAGTGCATAATCTTTCTTTTCTTGCTTCTTGCAGTAGCAGCTGGATCTGGCATACCAGTGTGGTTTGAGCCGGTGTCAGTTAAAAAATCTACAAGAATCTCAAGCATTGTGAATTATGTGAGTAGTATAATCAAGTCAACATTTTCTTTTTATGATGAGATTTATTCTAGTATGCCCTGCTGATTCTATTCAGCTTTTCCTTGGCAGATAACTTATGCTTCTCCTAATGAAATTGAGCTTATCGCAATGGCAAATTCTTTACTGCCTGAAAAAGAATTCAACTTTCAATTGGATTCCAATGGAAGCAAAATGCACTCGGTGGAATCCTTATTTCAAATGCTGAAGCCTGCAATTTCTTTTGTGCTTTGCAAAGGCATCAAATGTCTTGTTGTAACGCTTGGTCAAGCTGGCGTTTTCCTTTGTTTTAGAGAATGGCCGCAAAGTAAAATCCAAGACCCGAAGAGCAGCAAATTGGCCAGCCTTAGCAGTATGCCACATGCGATTGTGGATGAAGGCCAGCTGGGAGTGGAATTTCTTGCCTATCATTTTCCCGCACTCAACTCATCTGTAGTGAACCCCACCGGAGCAGGTGACTGCATGGTTGCTGGAGTCGTTGCATCAATCTGCACTGGTTTGGATCTAATGCGAAGTGTAGCCTTTGGTATCGCAGTCGCGAAAGCCGCAGTCGAGAGCAAAACTAACGTCCCGGTTGAATTTAATATGAAAATTTTAGCAGGTTTACTTCCAAAGACTTGACATAGGTCTGCATAAAAGTGACTTAACAATTTGTTATTGTTTCCCATTTTGCAGGTGAAGCTGAGTCTATTCTATCAGGTGTAAAGCATCTACTAGTTTGAATAAAAATTCTCAATTTGCAGAAGTTGAAACGGCGGATCATTGTGCTGCTGCTCCTCATCGCGCATGCAAGCTCAGATGAGGTTTTTTTGCCCTTTTCTTTGGAATATTGTTGAACTTAAGTTCTACTTCATTCAACTGTCTCAGCTGAATGTAGAATGCATTTAAATTACATAATTACAAACTCTACATATGCCATTTTTAGAGTTGAGATTTGATAAACTGTTAGAAATTATCATTCTTCCCAAATAAACCGCAGTATGTTTTTTAATACGTGCCAAATTTGCAGCTTAATATCCTCTATTCGTTTAGAAGGCTATTTATTTATTTATTTATTTTTTAAAAATGCTTCAATAAATATGAGTATTTGAGAGAAGGGCTCAAAAGCCTGAAACTTGTAAAATGTGCAATACTCATTCAGGTTTATTTTTACAAGGTAATTTATCAATTTAGATTTTGAAGATATTGCTCTTATAAGACAATAATTCTATTATGAACCAAAAAAATTATAAAACATATTTATAATTTTTTTAATAGGTTGAAATCCAAAAAATAACTAGATAAAATCAGATATGTTTTTATTTTTTTTATCAAGATCATATTAGACTAGAAATTATATATAATTTTAATTTGGACAATGTATATTAAATTAATAATTTGTCTCTAAATTCGTTGCATCAGCCCCTACAAATAACATAAATTAAACTCGCACAGCCCGGCCTTCAAAACCCTAGTTAGAGAACGGCGACAGCATCGTTCAGTAAACGTTCTGGAGAATTCGCGGCGATCAAGTTGATAGTGGGGAAGGTGGCGGTGACTCAAGATGTCGAATTACGACGGGAGATACGAAGACAACGGCGACTCCTACAACGACTACGGCGGAAGCGCCGCCTCGCCTGCGCCGAGAAGCAGCGGCTTCGACGTCCTTGCCGATCACAAATCTCAAGTAAGTTCTTTCAGTTCCTGCATGGTGGATAGGTTTATTTTTTTTGTTATAATTGTTTTTGCGGGGTTGAATCTAGTCTGAATCTTCTTTCCTCGGGCGGCCTTCTTTTACATTTTGAAAAAAACATATTTTCATTTTTGCCCGAAGAAATTAATTTCAGATTCTAGTTTCTCATCATAATCATCGTCAAACCATATTTTTCTTATCTATTTAGCATCGTCTACATATTCTCTCCATCTTCAGGCTATATTAATAGTAATATACGGTTCAAATATTAATTTTTTTGTTACAAGTTAGAGTTTTATTTGGCATCCTATACTCTACAATCGTGTCTAATAGAATTAACTTGTTTAACTATAACTGTTATTGATTTTCTTGTACATGTCCGTACGATGTCTACTTTTTTCCCCATCATTTTATTATCTATTGCAGCTACCAGCCTACAACTAAATGATCCGATATAAAGGTATTATTATATTATCCTAGTAACCCCGCACATCCATCTTAGCTCTCATTCCTTGCTTTCCTCTGTATGCTTCCTTTCCGAATTGCTAATATTCTAATTTGTGAGGCGTGGTCAGCCCTTTCCTAATAGCTGATATTGTAATTCATGAAACACGGTGAGTCATACCGTAGTCTTGTAATTTCATTTTCTTTTAGCCTAAGGAGCACATGATGATCACACAATACTCTAAATTTCTTTCTTCAGTTTACTTTTACCCTTTATCCTATTAATGAAAATGTGTTCATTAATATCTCCTTAATGGCTTACAGATCTAAGACATCTTAACTTTTATAATTTAAGTTTTGACTATAATCTATTTATGTTATCACCAATTAGCACTGTATGAATAGATTTATGTTGCATTTAGTATGATTCATCTTGTATAATGTGAGAAGATAAGGACTTTGAGCTGACTTTTGTTGTACCTACAATTATATGAATGGTAAAATTGATGAATATGTACATTTAGATTATATCCAGTAGATTTATTACATTAATTGGGTGATTTGAACTAAATCTTGATTCATTATTCTGGATTTATATATTTGTGATATTTTCATAATTTTATGTAGAATTCTCGAAATTTCCCCAACTTTGCTCTTCATTTGCAGTATGATTCTCATGAGTATGAGAGGGCGCCCTCAAAGAGTAGAGAAAGAGATAGGGAGAGGGACAAGGACAGAGAAAGGAACAGAGAGAGGGAAAGGGACAAGGAAAGAGACAAAGATCGAGAAGGAGACAAAGACAGGGATCGCCGCCATCACAGGGATCACAAAGATAGAAGTGAAAGGCGGGAGCATAGACATGATAGAGAAGATCATGATCATCGGCGTAGCAGAGATAGTGATAGGTACTAAGGTTTATCCATCAAGCCTTAGTTATTCCAGTGTCTACAGTAGTATACTGAAGTTTACATCTACAGCAAGCATTTGCTTTGCTTATATCATTATGGTCCATAACTGCTAATTATCTTGTCAACTAATATGCTTAGTATGCCAAAAACTTGAGTTTAAAGCCTATTGAGTATTGATGATGAGTATCACTAGAAAAGGCAAGAGTCAAGTTGAGAGTTCTGCTTGTATGAGAGCATGTTATTTGTACAAACTTGCTAAGTTAAGTTGAGAAAATTGAGCAGATAGCATCTATTGAATTTTAAAAAGATTGTTCTTAAAAACTTAAATTATATGGATCACGTGTAATCTTCTTCCTAAACACACACCATTTTATGAAGTTCGAAGTTTTCTAACTTTGTATTAGTCCTGTTTATCTATTATTTTTACCCCTTTGCAGGATTGTTTCAAAACTGCCATATTAATTCTTGTTTTCTTGATCTAATATCAGACATTCTTGGCCTTTCCATGTTCAATGCATTCTGCAGGAATTTTCTCACTGAATTAATTTTGAGATGGGGATTAAAGAATTTTAACTTATGTTTTTTATGTTCCTGATTGTTTCTTCATTACAGGCATAGGGATCGTGATAGAGATAGGGATGGGCGTCATAGACACCGTTCACGGTCTCGATCTCGGTCAAAGGTTAAGTCTGATCGTAGATCAAGATCACGTTCACGGTCGAGATCAAATAGGTAAACTTTCCATTGTCGATCATGCTATGAACTACAAAATGGTTTTGTTTTGTTACGTATGTTACAGTTGTTGATATAACTTGCACAATTCGTTCATAAACACTTAAGACTTGTTTGAATTTATGATTCAGTTTGTGTAGTAATTAAAAAATTTCTATAACCTTTTATTTATTACAACTTCATTTTTTTTTAAAATTTAACTAAGTTTAGATCATCTAAAATTATTTTTGCAAAGGTACATACTTTAGTTTAATCTTTATTTATTAGAATTTTGTGTTGACATGAATGGCACATCCCACTTGTGATACATTTAACAGAATATGGCACAAGTTGCCAACCTAGGAAAATTGATATTATCTTCCGTTGAACTCTATTTGCAATTATAACGACAACAATGTCATGTAACTTAGAATAAACCCTAAGTTAGGTATGCATGATAAGTCTTGGTTGTTATTGTTGTTGTGAAAATAGGTTTGCATGATCTTCCTTGTACCTCCCAACACTAATTCATTCAACTTGTTTAACAAGGGAGTCAAGATTGTCAAGATCTATACTAAGCTATGGAGTAAGACTGTCAAGTTTTATATTGTACCTAAGAATAGGAAGAAGCCCATAGGTTCTGATTATAGGATCAAATCGTAAGACCTCCAAAATAGTTAAAATGCTTTTGGGAACTATATTTGACATTTATAATTTATCATATGTATTAACTTTCATTATATAGAATTAATATGAATAGATTATGTTATTCTAATATGCTTAGCATAATTAAACTTTTTCAATTGTAGGATAGGTTTACTAGATTTTAACCATCTGCCAAGAAGTCGTATGAATTGTCATCGTTTTAGATTATTTGACATTTTCTATGGGCGTTGTAAAATGTACTTGATCCCTATAGTGAAGGCTGTTGTCTGTTCTTGAAGAGTTGAAGTCAACTTGCTCATCCATTTGTAATTTTCAAAGTACTTTGATGATAATGAAATTTTGTAGCTTCTTTTTGCTCCTTTTTGGCTTGATATTGATAGTGAGTTATGTACTAGTGGTGTTGAGTGGGATCTATGCCTTTTCTTTTTCCTCATTTTTTTATTCATTTTTTACTTCTTCAAGTAATGAAAGATCGATATTGATTTTTGTGTAAAACAGCAAACGCATCAGTGGCTTTGACATGGCTCCACCTGCTACTGCTATTGTACCTGGTGCAACTGCTACAGGTATATTTTCTCTGTAGTTAAGAGCTCTTGGTTTTTGTTAATCAATAGTGAGTGAATTTATCTTAGATGAAGGTATTGCTCCAAGAATGTGGTGTTTACTTTGGTAAGCAATACATTTGTACACCTGTGTATCTGCCTATCGTGCATTATATACTTGCATAATTTCATGTTTTTATTTTTCAGTATTATATTTCTTTGTCACTTTATACAGAAACTAAGCAAAATTTTGGTTGTTTCTTGTTTTTGGTGTTTGTTTGTTTGTTTTGTGTATATATCTTGTTGTAAGAAGGCATCGTTGGGCCACTTGTCCCACTGTTCTGCCAATGGCGTGAACCGACTCCTGTAGCTTTATGAACGAGGAATCAATGCACTGGTTTGGTGGTTCTTGTTCGTCTTCAACTGGCAATTATTTATATTAATATTCTAATACTTGAAAAATGAGATTATTTTTCTTTTGTGATGAATTGTATTTCAGAAGCCAGACCATATCTCCTGTCTGCGAGGATATAAAACAATGATGCAACATATATTTCTCTGATGCTTATTCTAGTACATTTGGCGTTACATCCTGTATTACTATTCAGTTTGTTTATACAGGTCAGCTGCCAGCTAGCACTCCAGCCATCCCTGGAATGTTTCCTAACATGTTCCCTCTGGCAGTTGGACAGGTGTTTGCCTTATTTTCCTATCTCTAATTGTTTTTTTTTGGTGCTTATGTTGTCTTTCTGCTTTCGTAGTTTCCAACACTCCCTCTGATTCCTGTGACACAGCAGGTGTGGTAATATCAATATACACTGAAAGATAGTTTATTTAGACTATTTAATTTGAATGGTCCCGGTGCTTTTGTAGGCTACTCGGCACGCTCGGCGGGTATATGTTGGTGGTCTTCCTCCCACTACTAATGAACAGGTTGTCTACTGTTTCCTTTGATATCTTGCATCAGAAATTTATACACCACTGTTTCAAATATGACTAATTTCTTTCTATTTAATTTAAGTTAATGGAATATTTCATATCATCTATGCAATTTTTACCATTTATCCTATGTTAATCCACATAACTAATAAAAAATTTATTGTGCAATTTCTCTCATATGCATTGCCATATTCCTGGTATATGCCTTCTCTCCATTCTTAAATCAAGTCACGGTTAAAGGCATGATCCTTGATAAGCAAGCCAAGAATGTAGAAATTGGCTTGCTTGTCAGAAGAACTTAAAACCTTTTGGGATATTGTTTGGATTCCAATCTTGTTGGGATCTTTCCTATGCCCTTATTTACTAAGCATTTTTCTTTATAGTGATTTTGAGCTCTTTTTTGTCTATGTGTAATTGTTAAAGCCTGCATATCTTAGAATCATATTTCATTTAAGCATCTATGATGTAGTAAGACTGACTGATGATTCTTTTGTGATATCTTTAGTCAGTTGCAACGTTCTTCAGCCAGGTGATGTCTGTCATTGGAGGAAATACGGCTGGTCCTGTTTAGTCCTCGGTGGAATCAACTTTATGAGCATTTCCTTTAATTTGGTACCGTTGTGATTATTTATGCTGGTTTGGTTTTTTAATAGGTGATGCTGTTGTTAATGTCTATATAAATCATGATAAGAAATTTGCATTTGTGGAAATGAGATCCGTTGAGGAAGCAAGCAATGCAATGGCCTTGGATGGAATCATATTTGAGGTTCAAAATTCTTTAAATTAAACAGCTTATGAATTTGGTATTATTATAAGCAACTCTTGTTAGTGTGGTCTTGTTACATTTTAGGGGACGCCAGTGAAACTAAGAAGACCTAGTGACTACAATCCTTCTCTTGCTGCTGCACTTGGCCCAAGCCAGCCAAATCCCAATCTTAATCTTGCTGCAGTTGGCTTGACCCCAGGCTCTGCTGGTGGGCTTGAAGGTCCTGACCGTATTTTTGTGGGTGGTCTTCCCTACTACTTCACAGAAGCACAAGTCAGGGAGTTACTTGAGTCGTTTGGGCCTCTTAGAGGTTTTGACCTTGTCAAGGACAGGGAAACTGGCAATTCAAAAGGTTATGCATTTTGTGTCTACCAAGATCTGTCTGTCACCGACATTGCTTGTGCTGCTCTTAACGGTATTAAGATGGGTGATAAGACCCTCACTGTTAGGCGTGCAAACCAAGGTACAGTTCAGCCCAGACCAGAGCAAGAAAGTATTTTGTTGCACGCACAGCAGCAGGTCGCGCTACAGGTATGTATTAGAGGCTCGGATACTAAAATTTTTCTTCAGTCTTAAGCATATTGTGTGATTCTTTTGGTCTAATTCCCATATGAGGTTTACCTCTATCCATAGATTATAATTAGATGAGATGGATTAGTTAGAGTGCTTAGTGTAAAGGCATTAGGGAGATAAATCTAGTTAATGAAATAAGAGATGATTTAATCCATTTGAATATTACTAATAGTATAGCCTAGAATAGAGCTTAATGGAGGGATAAAATCCACATTACCAATCCCAACTGACTCTATGCCTAGACCCGAAGTGATAGCTTATAATTTTTTACCTGTGTTGTTTCATGCAGTCAGATTCTTGTGCATCACATCAATTTGGTTGTTGATAATTAGCTCTTAGTGTAGTAATTGAAGCCAACATGGAAGTTGATCACAAGCACTGGATTGGAAAAGGGAAATGTTACCATGCACTTCTTTGTTAACGGTCTTATGAGCCTATCCAAGTTGGAAATGTTACTGGTGCTTGGTTTACTTAGTGTTATATCAAGACATGGCCATCTTTGATTGATCTTTTCGATGCAGAAGCTGGTCTATCAGGCAGGATCACTACCCACCAAAGTATTATGTCTAACCCAGGTGGTCAATGAGGACGAACTGAAAGATGATGAGGAATACGAAGACATAATGGAAGATATGAGAGGAGAAGGTGGAAAATATGGTATGCTATGGCTCACCATTGCTATCGATTGCACATTTTGATTTCAAACGTTTCTGCTAAATGCGATGAAATGATTCTCATTTTTATATCACAACCAAAAAATTGCTCGTAATAATATTTCCCTTAGAGATTTATCATGTTTGCAGGTAATTTGGTGAATGTTATTATCCCACGTCCTGGACCGAACGGAGAGCCCGTACCTGGTCTTGGCAAGGTTTGTAGAGCTGATGCTGTATTAGTTTTGGGCTATTTGGTTTTGTTCAAATTATTTTGTATCAGTTCACGAGTTGTGACCATTGTTGCATCACTTTGAACTCCTGTTTCTTCAGCACTAATCACACTATCCATTGATCTTCCATCAGGTATTTTTGGAGTACTCTGATGTCGATGGTTCTACCAAAGCTAGGCAAGCTCTGAACGGACGGAAGTTTGGGGGCAATCCGGTGGTTGCAACATTCTATCCAGAAAGCAAGTTTGCCCAGGGCGACTACGCTGGATAGCTTCACCTTCGCTCCAAGGATTTTACTAATGCGGAACAGCGACAATGTAATTTAGTAAGTAGAGACTTTGAGTGCTTGTTTACTGATGCTAATGCAGTAGATTTTGGCATTCCACACAAGCTCTTTTGCTTCCCTTCCAAGGATATTTCCATTGTGTGGATCACCTGGATTTCTTTCCATGACTTGAAATTCGAAAGAATCACTCTTTATGTCGACTTCAAGTAATTGCATTTCAAAATTAGTAAACAGATGAAAAGAAACTCTTCAAGTTATTAGTAAATTGTTAAGATTGATAAACTTGGTCTGCAGATTTTACAGAGGAAAAACTCTACTATTTTATAAGGATGATCGAAGGCTGTTATTAAATTTTGTTCTTTAGCTATTAGTATGCTTGGCTCATCTAGCTCACTTGAAATGTTAGTCCCACCTTTTAAAAATCTAGAAAATCTTTTTTTATATTAAACAAATGGGGTCTAAATCGGGTTGAGATGCAAATCACAATAAAGAAAATAGAAGTGGTACTGTGTGAATATATTAATTTGGTACATCGACATGTCTTGATTGATTCGTGGACTAAGATAAAAGAGTTTTTAGAGATAAAATATGATTAATTATTAGAAGAAATATCAATATTTATACTAAATTAAGATTAACTTGTATAACAGAGGAATACAATTTACATAGTTAATTTTAAATTGTTAAGATAAATACAATTTGATGAACCTGACGATGGCCATGACAATTTATCCAATCAAAATGTAGTCTCAAAAAGAAGCTCTTTTCTAAATAAAGATAATTGATAATTTATTGTTTTTTTGAATAAGTATCTCAAATAATAGATAAAAATAAATTAAATATATATAAATATAATTCTTAGAAGATGAGTAATAAAAGGTGGAATCTGCCATTCTAATAATCTTACATTGTCCCATGATTATCTATAAAGAGAAAATTGTAATTGACTAATATGAGAAAGATTTTTTTACTTCACGATTCAAATCTTTATCCTATAGTAACAATTATATTCTAAACTAGCCAATTCAAACCTGCCTAGAGAGAATTCTTACAAAATATAAACACAGTAGAGCTCGATCACAAAAATTCTATCTAAATAAATTATATAAACACAGTCGAGTACTTAAGATAAATAAATTTTATATCTAAAATGCGAGGATAATACGATCACAAAATCCAAATATAAATAATTACTTGACTATCTGACAACTATGTTTGCTAAATAACATATAAAAAATAATTATAATTCTTTGAGTACTCTACAACAACATATATCAAGAAAAAAGTGCATACACAGCATCAAGAAAAACGCCAATATATAAGTTCGAAGCTTGCCATTCTAAGTTTGTAAAAAATAAAAATCTTTTAATTTTAAAAATTCTTCTATATTTGTAAAGCCTAACTTTAAACCCTAAAATTTTGAAAATTCAAACCATAAATCTCTCACATTTAACTTGGCCAAAACTGAAAATTTGTTAAAGCTGATTTTAATTATAATTAATAAATAATTTTGAGCATGTACAAACAGTTTCAAAGAAAATTGCTATTACATCAGTGGAATAAGATATTTTCAAAATATGAAAAATCTAATATTTTTTAAATACAATGGTTTTTCAATAACAATAAAAAATAAAGGATGTTTTTTTTTAAAAAAAAAATTGACATTTTTCATTCTAAATAAGAGATAGAACTAGGCTAGTATTCCTTATTGGGCTTTAGATCGGCCCATAACATGGCAACTCAGCGAAGTCTGTTTCAGGATCATATGCCTCTGAGGTCCGCGTTCGTGTATCTATATATAAGCTCGTCATGTAGATCTCGTAACCATCTTGCGCCGAAACCCTAGTAAGGAGCAGCGCCGGCACCATGGCAGTGGGGTTTGATTCTCCAACCTAATCTCTGTCTTGCGTGCATTTGATCTGCCGTATTAACTCATTTCACTTTCTCTTTTTTTTTTCCGATCATGTTTGCAGGAAGAACAAACGAATCTCGAAAGGCAAAAAGGGAGGAAAGAAGAAGACGTATATTTTTATTTGTAGCTTATCTACTCGTTTATTCTTGAGGTAATTTGCTTGCGATTGCAATAATACCTGATGTGTCTTCCGATGTACACGTTGCAGCGTCGATCCCTTCGCTAAGAAGGACTGGTACGACATTAAAGCACCATCCGTCTTCAGCATCCGGAACGTCGGCAAGACACTTGTGTCAAGGACACAAGGAACCAAGGTCTGTTACCTGGTCCATCGTTTGTGTTGTTCTCCAATCTGTTTCTATGCCCGTTTACTCTATTTGTCGGCTGTATAATCCATTAGTCTATTCTTATGGCATAGTTTGCTGGATAAAAAAAGTTGGTGCTTTTCTTCTTCTTTTCTTTAGAAAGGAATGCTTTATGGATAAGTTTTACATAAAGGTTAAATTGAATGAAACATTTTCTCAAATTAACGGAACATACTGTGACATAGAAGGTTGTGGCTGTTTGTTCACTTCTTAGTCGTCCTCATGTCATCAAGATGAGTGTTTTGAGCCATTGTGGAGATGGAATAACCCTTTTAAGCCTTCGAAATGAAAATAACTGAAACATGGAAGCGTCTGATATTATGTGTTCCTTTTTGGTTGTGAATGGATAAGGGATTGAATGAAAGAAAATGAGTTTTAACTTCTTGGATGCAATTACTACCTGGTTTGTATTGAGTGGAAGATGGATTGAATGAAGAGAATGATTTTTAATTTTTTGGGAGCAATCACTACTGGTAAAAGCTGAAAATCAAGTTGTCGTTTACTAGTAGAATGATTCTAAAATGTGGATTAAATGAAAGAGAATGATTTTTTACTTCTTGGGAGAAATTAGTACTGGTCTTATGGATAGAAGCTGAAAGCATGCTGTCACCGATTTGTATATTGATTCTAAGATTATAATGACAATGTCTTATATTTTACCTTATCTACTGAATCAATTCTGTTAGGGCGTGAAGCATCTAAATTTTGTGTTGTGAAACATTTAAATTCTTCTCTGTGTTCAATAATCCAAGCAAGAACAAAGGTTGCTTATTATTTTTCCAGGTAGTGGAACTTATTGCCTCAGTTTTGTTTACCTTTCCTTCTATTCTCTATTTTGTTTGTCTTCCAAAATAGCTGCATTAAACTATACAGTGAAATGCAAACTAAAAACATGGAAATTGATAATACATTGTCTAGAAAAATACTTAGTGTGGATTTTCCAACAAGAGTTCTTGTGACTGAATCAAACTATCTGATTTGATTTGGATGCCAATCGATTCAAACTGGTTGTCTGAATTAGAATAAAAAAAGATTTAGCTTGATTTCGTTCAAAACTGATTTGGACTGATTCTGATTGAATTCAACAATTCTCTGTTCAAGAAATTAGGTTAATCAGATGAGTTGAATAGCATGGTACAGCGATTTTGGGTTAGAAAATCATTGTGTTTTGTATTAATTGAGTGCCCTCTTTGGCGTTGACTCACTGGAGATGTTCAACAATGACTTCTTCCTTACCAGTGTCTTCTCAGATCAGCCTTCCTCAAGTGGCCGCCTTTGTGAATATCTTAGACAATTGGTGTATGTCAATCATCAGAAATCGTTGTCTCTGGACTTTGGAAGTCTTATTGGCTTCTTCACATCCTTCAGTCGTCTTCCTCGTGCTCCCTCAACAACCAGCATCATCACTCTTGGCACATGAATGATTTCTAGGATCCTCCGACTAGGAGCCTTCAATCAGTGTCCTCAGCAACCCGGCATTTTCTCCCCAGCCTAATCAGATTCAGTAACTAAATTTTCGAATACCAGCATAACCAGATTACTCTAGGCTTGGATAGTGGGCACTATATTTTGTTAGTGAGTTCAGTATTGAGTTAGATTCATCCGTACACTACATGGCATTGATAATGATTCATCTTTTATTACAACACTACTGTTCTGTTCAAAATTTTCTGTTCACAGTTTACCAGTTTATGTTGCAAGCTTGCACATAATATAGATATCAGAATGCCTCCAAATAAGATATTTTGAACTTGTATGACATGGTTTAGGTGCAACTATCTGGAACCAGGTAGTTGTTTTGTACTCGAGCTAAAAATGTATGCGTAGATCATATATGAAGTCTGGTGATTTTGAATCTGAAGTCCTAATATTTGTATTTTGTACTGCCTAAATGCATATTTGGCCATTTGCTTCCTTTGTTGCTCAGGCATTTGCATTTGCACCATTCTTGACAACTTTGTTTGCAATGCATCTTACTATCCAAAGCTTTCTTCTCTGAGTGCTACCGTTGATAAGTAATCTTCTTTGATGATTCAGATTGCTTCGGAGGGTCTTAAACACAGGGTATTTGAGGTTTCGTTAGCTGACCTCCAGAATGATGAGGATCAAGCATACAGGAAGATCCGGCTTCGTGCAGAAGACGTACAAGGAAAAAATGTCCTAACGAACTTCTGGGTATGTTTCCATTATCCCCAATTTACTGGATCCTCTGTTCTCGGTGGTGATCGCCTTTTTCTTCCATCAGGGTATGGATTTCACTACGGACAAGCTTAGATCCTTAGTGAAGAAGTGGCAAACACTCATCGAGGCACATGTCGACGTGAAGACCACTGATAACTACACATTGCGTTTGTTCTGCATTGCATTCACCAAGAGACGCCCTAATCAGGTCAAGCGCACTTGCTATGCACAATCCAGCCAGATTAGACAGGTGTGTTTACCAAACGATGCCTTGATGACCAATTACAAGACAACACAGAGTTTATCATTCAAAATGTTTTATGCAGATTCGTCGCAAAATGACTGAAATTATGATCAATCAAGCTTCGTCCTGTGATCTGAAGGATTTGGTCCAGAAGTTCATACCCGAGGTGATCGGAAAGGAAATTGAGAAAGCAACGACGAGCATATTCCCACTGCAAAACGTCTTCATTCGCAAAGTGAAAATCTTAAAGGCGCCCAAGTTTGATTTGGGAAAGCTCATGGAGGTTCTCCCTTCCCCTGTTTTCCTTTTGAAAACTGCTTCCATAGCCAAAAAAAAAATCTGAAGCTCTTGTGGGTCTCTTTCAGGTTCACGGAGACTACAAGGAGGATGTGGGTGTCAAGTTAGATCGACCCGCTGAGGACGTCCAGATGGAGGGCGAATCTGAAGCTGTCGCTGCCTAACTTTTTATCACTCTGTCGTTTATATGTTGGATGTATTTCCAATTTGATTACTGGAACAGTTGAATTTCGAAGAATATTTATTTTCCGGCCTGTATTAATTGCCTAGCATTATACGCTATCATTGGATGCTGCTTTTTTTATTGGTGGAGAGTATTTTGATAATTTTCACGACGTTTTTTTAACCTGCATGAAAAATGACCCGCCACTAACCTAAGCCGCATCAAATCATGCCATGGCCAGGTACAACAGTGCTGGTAGGGCAACATCGTGTAAGTGTAACACGAAAGGACCTTCCACTAGCCCAAAGCTCTGTTTGATTGAGCAACCAAGCAACCCAGCCAAGTGCCATTCTTTGCCACGTGTGCGACGTTCTGCAATTGCCCTATCGGAGGCACCGGATCCCACTTGTCAGCTCTACCCACGAACCCACGTCTTATTTATAGTATCTCCTCCTTGCTTCTTTCAAGTTGCAATGGCAGTGCAGCCCGCATCGCCGCCCCGCCACGTGGAGATGATGGTGGTGGAGGGCTGGCCGGAGATCCTCCGGCTGAGTCACGGAGAAGGCGCCTTTGCTGCCCACGCTGAACATTCTTCTCGACGATTTCTTGTCTCCACCGACGCCGACGATGTTGTCGGCGGCCTCATCTCCGACCTCAAGTCCTCCTCCGTGGAGTCCCAGCGGCGTGCTGCCATGGAGCTGCGCCTGCTCGCCAAGCACAGCGCCGACAACCGCCTCCGCATCGCCCGCGCCGGCGCCATCGCGCCGCTCGTCGCCCTCCTCTCCCACCCGGATCCTCTTCTCCAGGAGCACGGCGTCACCGCCATCCTCAACCTCTCCCTCTGCGACGAGAACATGGAGCTCATCGCTGCCGCGGGAGCCGTCCGCCACCTCGTGCGTGCGCTCCGCTCGGGCAGTACCCCACAGGCCCGCGAGAACTCCGCCTGCGCCCTCCTCCATCTCGCCCAGACCGATGACCTACGCGCCTCGATCGGCCGCGCCGGAGCCATCCCGCCCCTCGTCGCGCTCCTGGAGACTGGCGGCGCCCGAGGAAAGAAGGATGCGGCGACGGCCCTCTTCTCCCTCCTGGCGGTCGAGGAGAACAAGCGGCGGGCGGTGGAGGCAGGGGCGGTGCGTCCCCTGCTGGATCTCATGGCCGATCCACAGTCCGGCATGGTGGACAAAGCGGCGTACGTCCTCTACCAGGTCGTATCGTCGCCGGATGGTCGGGCAGCCGCAGTGGAGGAGGGCGCGATCCCAGTGCTGGTGGAGATGGTGGAATGCGGCAGCCGGCGGCAGAAGGATGTGGCAATGCTGTCTCTCGTGGAGATTTGCGAGGCGAGCGCTGCCTACCGGAGGATGGTGGTCCGCGAGGGCGCCATTCCGCCGCTCATCGCCCTCGCTCATAACTCCTCCAAGAATATGAAGCACAAGGTCGGTAATTTCACCTCGTTTACTTTTTAACTATTCACAATATTAGTTTATCGTATTAATTATTTATTTTCCCGATTAATTAAAACAGGCGGAGGCGTTGGTCGAGCTCTTGCGACAGCCGACCAGGGTGACATCAACCTCTGCAGCCGGATAGCAATCAGGGTGTCATTGTAAATATGAAACAATCAGGGTGTTATTGTAAATACAAAAACAGAGAGCGGGATTAGCGTTTAGTTTCATTTATATACCGTGATTATAGATAATATTTTGCCTTTTCACATATTTAAATTGTATGGAGTTAAAGTTGTTTCACTCGTAAGTTCCTTTAAAATAATTAAATTATTCAGAAAATAATTTTTTAAAAGCCTAAATTATGATAAAAAGGAGGCTTTTAGTATTTTAATATTTTTACTATAAAAAATTGTGTAAAAACTTATGATGTTTCAATATTTAATGCTTCTTGATAAGTTTCAGGGTCAATGTCATTTTGCGGTCTCAGGAAAAAAAAAAAAATCTTCCTCTTATGTTACATATATGTGGCAACATTTTATAGATTAATCATCGTATAAAAAGACTTTCCTCTTATACTACACAGAGTCACTTCATTATGGTCGGGAGGAGACGTAAAGAACATGACCCATCCAACGCGGCGGCCGGCTGACATCCGGCGACAGCCATGGCAAGGGGGAGCTAGGCTCAAGGTGTAGCCCGGGTAGCCAATAACAGATTTAAAGAAATCTAAAGGGAAAAAATATATATATATAGGAAATGTGCGGCTAGTCCGGGGTGATGACGTCGGTGACTAGCCTGGGTAACAACCTCGGTGTCAGTAGTTAGTATAGGATAATGATATTGACATCGATACTTATGACTAACAATCCAAATAGATCATCCGAACGGACTCCGCCATTAGGCCATGGGATGTAATGTCATCGACAACAGCATGGTGAGTGATGGCCTACCTATGTTTGTCCCCCTCCTCGCGGTGACACGTGGCCCCACTAAGAGCTACCGCGTATACATGGAGAGCGATGCTGCTCCATTTGCTAGGAACGGCAGCCACGTGTGCGTCGGCCATTTAAAGAGGTTTGATGAATTCGGTTTCACGCTCGAGCGTGGTTAGTGTGTGGCCATCAGTGTCAATCCCATTCACAAAATAGGTTCAATGTATACCATTACAATTAACTCTTATTTCAGTCCATCTCCATTCCCTTCCCTATTATTATTGACTTTACAATAATGACCGTTGGTTTGCTTGTTCTAGTTAGCCTCTTGATATTTGGACAGCACTTGTCACCAAAATCTTAAGAATCAGCGTTAGAGAAACTCCACAAAACCCCCTTTTCTAAAGTTCTTTCAATGCCTTTTAATTAATTGGTATCATCCCCAATTGATTGGAATGTCAGCTCGATCGTTTAAAACTTATAGAACGTCTCTTTTTTACCCATCAATCGATTGGCCCATTCACTATAAGAAAAATCCACATTAACAACGGGTTTTCGCCATTGTTGTATGCTAAAAAAATCATTTTAAAAAGTTGTGTTGTTAGTGTTGATGCAATTATGATTTTGATGTGTGTGCCAAAGAGTTTAAGTTAGACTTTCATATGACTTTGTTATGTGTTTGAGTCATGCAGGACTTGGTGAAATACATGAGAAGATTGGAAAAGTTCATCCTAGTACTTGGGTCCTTGAGTCGGTGAAGGATGGCGTATCTATGAGACCGCTGGACAAGGAGTAATGGAGTGAAGTAGAGGGAAGCAAACTTCAAGGCAACGCAAAGGATGGCATGAAGAGGAGTTATGGGCTCAAATGCATCTGAGGGACAAAGACCGAGGAAGAGGGCTTTAAAGGCCAACTCCGGTGAGGGTGAGTGTGAGTGAATGTAAGAGACCAGTCGATTTATGGAAGTGTCAATCAAATGATCCTGAATTCATGAATGCATAGAAGGTTATATGTTCAACGGCTGTGAAGGGAAGTCGACTACCTCAAGATCATTCGACGAATCAATCGACTGGCAAGTAGCCGTTAGCAAAATCGCGGATTCTGCCAAGAGTCGTTGTGAGTATCTAACAATCATACTA
>JBBPFQ011520907.1:0-18007 GCA_037974815.1 Kaempferia elegans | reverse complement strand
TATTTATATTGTATGAAAATTAATTTTTGATGTAAAGATGTCATATAAACCAATGTTAGGAATGTCCATGCTCTAATTATGACAAGCTTTCACTTCAACATTTTACTAGCTGTAACAGTTTGTTACAATAACTAGTTGCATGCAACCGCTGCAATAACCTATTGCATGCATGTATGCAGATGAGAGTAAAAAAGAAAAATATGTTGCATGCATATAAAAGAGAAAAGAGAGAAAATGTATTACATGCATATGAAAGAGGAAAGACAGAAAAGTTGTTGCAGATAGATGAGAGAGAAAAAAGAGACAAATTATTATATACATGTGAGAAAGATTAAAAAAAAATAGATTTTGATCGTATCAGATCATCCATGTTAAATATCGCTTACAATCGCTTATATAAGATCGGACAGGATAACCATTCTTTTATATATATATATATATAAATGTGTGTGTGATATTTTATTTTATTTTTTAAAATAGAGATGTCCTCTATCTCCTCTAAGGTAAAGATGATCATATAATTCATCTCAAACGATTCAATATGCCCTCTAAGATAAGACCAATGTGGTAAAAGATAATTCATTATCCTCTAATATCCCCGCCAATCCGTTCTTAGACTAACACGGAGAAGGTAAATCATGGGTAGCTACTAGCTATTAGTGTAAATGGTCAACACATGATGGAGATATACTCGAACACATCAAATTTTAACATTAATATCTTATGAAACAACCTGTTATATTTTAACTATCACACCATCAAAAAGATAGAAGCAACATCATCCAAACCCTTTATTGTCCCTAAGATAAGATACGGTTAAAATGGGATACATTTTAATAGACTTGTTGATGATCTATATCAAGAAAACTCCCTGCTGATTTGTTTGTCTCATTATCTGTCTTTATGCGATAGTACAGTACTACTGTGAGCTTTGTTTGTAGTACAGCCAACCTCTTCTCAGCTAAACATCTAACTTGTGTTCGTGGTACTACTTACTCGGTTGAACCGGTCTGTTGACATTTCTTTCTTCTCTAATAACCATTGAACCGGCTGGATTTTTAAATTATATATATATATAACTCATACGATTTTATTTAATATTTTAATTTCATAATTTATTGATTATTTTTATTAGATTCTTGTCATCATATAAATGAATTACTTGATTAATATTCACAAAATGAAAATATGCGGACGGGTTCGGAAAAACAAATTCTAACGAATACAATTGAAGAAAAACTTAATGCCGCATTTTGATAATCATATAGTGTACGAGGACTTTTCAGTAAAATTTTCTCAATTTTGACAGAAACTCTTTTTATTTTATTTTATCGAAAAGAGATCCCTGCTTTCAATTTTAATTTCTCACGGCTCCCACGGTACTGCAAATAGACAAGCATCGAAACTGAGCTCTCCACGGCATAGAGCTCTTCAGTCGACCAACGAGGTAGGCGTCGTCTTCGACATCTTCTGATGCCCTTCAAATCTTCCTGATCTGTAATAGGCATCATCCACTGCTTCAAAGATCACTCTTTGCGCTATTTTCTTTCTAGCTAATTCTCGTCGTCTCGATTTTTCACTTTGGGCGTATATTTCGGCAGATTGTTCGTCTTTCGGGACAAAATTAGATGGACAAGGATCAGGAGGCGGCGTGGCTGGTGGCGCAGAAGGTCGTTGTCACTGAGGACCTCGTCGCGGCCGCCAAGCAGCAGCTGGAGTTCCTAGCTGCTGTAGATCGCCGAAGATGGCTCTACGACGGCCCCCTTCTGGATCGTGCCATCTACAGGTAAGAACGGAAGTGGGATTTTTTCCCCAATTTTCTTGCGTGTGGTAGGGTTTACATGTCCATGTTTGATGTTAGAATTTTCTTGTTGACTTTGGAAACGTATTATAAAAAACTATCTGGCCTTGGGATTATCTCGAAACCAAAAATTATGTGGATCCCAATTCTTTGCTCATGTGGATCCCAATTCTTTGCTTATGTGGATCAGTGGATCGGATTGGTCAGAGTTATTTTATTGTATTCTAGAGATAATGGAGTAATCAAGGGACTTGATTTTGACAGGGTAAGAAATTAATAGGAGCAAATGCTCATTTCTTGCTCATTAGGAACTATATTTTCTTCAGAACATCTTAATTTGAAGAAAAGGATCAATTAGTTAATCTAGCGTGCATGGTTTCAAATCTAGCACATTATTTTATTTATTTATTTTTTTCAATTCTATCATAACATCCATAGTTCATGCAACCTCTAGCACTCATTAACTAGCCCCGCTCAGTTGATAAGTGCATGGGATAATGTCGGTAGTGGTTGGAGTCAACTCGACACGGGATTTTATCACCTTTGCGGACCCTGCTCATGCACTTGCCAATTTGGGTTCCTGCTGATGCTACTTAATTAATTAATCCTAAAGAATAAAATATATAAATACAGTAAACAATAATTAGAGAAATATTTTTAGTTCATCCACATAAAATCAAATTATAATGTCAAACCACATTATATTACTCTATTAACTAATAACAAAAGGCACACTTATCTTGTTTCCAATATAAATTGATACAACAATTAAGTTGTTTGCCAAACAAGCATTAAAATTGATATTTTTTAAACCAAAAAATAGTCACTTTAATTTAAGATAATTTATATACACCATATTGCTCATGTTATGGCAATATATCTACATCACAGTAGTCTAATTAAAAATTCTGTTTAATTTGAAACCCAAATTTAAATCAATGTTGGTCCATTATATAAGTATATAAATTAGTCTAATTAAATTTTGAGCTTTCTAGAAAGGACTCAATAAATTTACATTTTAAAGAGTTTTTTGGAAAATTATCTGATGCCTAAAAAATAGTCATAGCTATCCTAGTTTTACTGTCAATCCACTTTTTCAAAGTATTGGATTGATTTTTTTTTTTTTACAGTTTTTACTTAGTAATTTTGACTCGGAGGGGATCCATATATTTACATTTTTAAGAGTTTTTTGGAAAATTATCTAATGCCTAAAAAATACTCATAACTATCCTAATTTTACTGTCAATCCACTTTTTCAAAGTATTGGATTGATTTTTTTTTTTTTTAAACATTTTTACTTAGTAATTTTGACTTGGAGGATCAAATCCAGGTTTCTGCAATTATGTTGGAAAAGCATTAGACTTTTGTCTTTCATTGACATGCATGCTCTTACTATCTAGGTACAAGGTTTTCTGGCTTCCTTTGCTAGCCAAGCATTGTGAACATGGAGCAGAGGATGATTTTTTGTATGTCCCTCTGGACTGTGAATGGATATGGCATTGCCATCGACTGAATCCGGTGTGCATATATTCTGAGGATTGAATTCTTCGTATGATTATTGGTGGATTATTTCTCATTCTATTTCACTTTCAGGTCCGATACAAAACGGACTGTGAGGAGATTTTTGGGAGGATCCTAGATAACCATAATGTCATATCATTGCTGCAAGAAAGGTCCAAACACAAAATGACAGAGAAGTGGTCAGAGATGTACCCAGAGGAGCCGTTTGAGCTCAGCTGTGATTATAGTATCTCAAAGGAAACTTCATCTGAGCACCATGGAATTGCTTCAAGGCTTACATATGATTTGGTTTCTGCTGTTAAAAGGCAATCTTCTTTTTGCTACCAGGTACTGAAATTTTTGATAGTTCTTTACTTGACATATTAATGAATAACCAAGCTTGCCATCAGTCTTTTATGGTGATTGTTATTCTTTTCTCGGTTTACATCCAGAAGCAGAAACTTGTGCTAGAACTTGCAGAAATTTACACGTATATTTGTCTTCTTAAATTGAGGGACAGAACATGAACCAGTGGACTTCTGAACAAATGCTACTTTAGTCTTAGTAAATTTAAAGTGTGGTTCATGCAAAGGTCCTCAATATCTGTCAGGCTGAAGAAAACTAACATAGGGACTCACTCATGTGTGCATCCCATGCCTGTTTGCGGAAAGATGTGCAATATTGACTCAGAGCATAATTACTGTATATAACCAGCAATACTACAATATATTGACTGTAAATTATAATGGGCAATCCTTCTTATAGCTAGTTATCAGTTTCACATAGCGAGAAAATGCTCAAAGGAAATTTGTATCTTGTACTTCATAATGATTGTCTAGAACAAAGATCACAGAATCCATGCTAAAGTTCGTGGAATGTATACTGATCTCAGAATCAAGCCAGTTATCAACTGCAGTAAATTACAATATATGCTTCTACTGGTGGTTCTATTACCTAAAAAGAGAGGTTATATCATTCTGCTTTGTCATGCTAACCAACAGGTTTAGAAAAAATATCTTTTGCAATTCCCAAAATTGAGAGACAAAACAACATTGATAATTGAGATGAACCTCCAAAGAGTTTTCTGGTGCAGGCCTATTTCTTATGAACTTTTTCAGTTTAACCTTTTCCGAAACCAGCTGAAGATTTTTATAAATAACAAGATGAGAGGGAACAATTATTTTTTTTTGTTTTTTTTAAAAGTTTTTAGTAGTTGACTTCCTCTTGGTTTTCATGTAGGCGCTATATGAAAAGGAAAATAGAAAATGTATTGATTGATTTAATATTCTGGAATTCTAATTTCACTTTTCCTCTGTGTAAATCAGATTATCTTGTTAAAAATTATTCCTTTGCATGCTTGGACCTGAACTGAACATTCACATCTGATTTTTTGTTTCTAATCTCCCTTCTTTCTCCAAAATTGCTCATTTGTTCCTTAAATACTATTACTATCTGATAGGTGTCGAGACCATGTATGCATGATAGACGATATCTGGAAGCAGCAGCTGCAAGATACAAGGGTTTCCTTAATCTGATCAAGATTAACCTCGATAGATCAATCAAACAATTCACTGTGCCAACCTATGACATAGATCTCATGTGGCATTCTCATCAACTGCATCCTCTTTCGTACTGCAATGACATGATTAACCTGCTTGGGAAGGTATTAGAACATGATGATATGGACTCCAACAGGTCGAAAGGGAAGAAACTTGATGTTGGATTTGATAAAACAACAAAGCAGTGGGAGGATACATATGGATCCAGATATTGGAAGGCAGGTGCAATGTACAGAGGGAACTCTCCTTCTCCAGTGACATCCATTCCATATTTTTCTGGCCATCCAGTTGTAAATGAAACAATCATTGACGAGCCCCTTAAACAACCTATGGTTGTTCTGGTAAGATTCATGATTATTTATTTTTGCTTTTTGCACCTGAGAACAGACATTTCTAGCTTTTATCTAAACAAAGATGGATTGTAAAAGTGGGGAAGGCAAAACACTTTGTGATTATTTTTAATATATTGGCCTAAATTATAACTAATCCTAAGATAATTTGAGAGATTAAGTCATTTCAGTTAAAATTCCTTCAGGCCACAAAACTATCGCAACAATGTGTCAATTACATGGTTTGCTTGTTCTCGTTTGATATGTTCTACACAAGAAGCAAAGTAATTTTATTGTTCAATAGTCCATTTGAACATACAAAGCTATATCAAGATATGCATCTGAGTACATTTCTTTTGAAAATCCTTGCCATCTAAGTTGTATTTGACATGGATATAATTCAATTGTGTATGCTTCCTGTTAGATAAAAATTAAATATAACCTAGTCTGAAAATACACCTAATCTTTTGTCTAATTTTTAGATAGCATTAGTCATGTTTAGGATTTTTTATATTGTCTATAAATACAGGTAAGTGTGATAGAATATTTTCCCTTTCCATAATTTCTCCACTTTCAGCTGTTTAGTTTGCAATTTTCATTTATGCAGGTGCTTTTGGAGATTGTGGAAATAAAAAATTTGCCAAACAGTGAAAAGAGCAACCTATACGTATTATTTGCCAAGAAAAAACCAGATATATTCTTCTACGGTGGTGCTCTAAGCATTCAATCTGTATCTGGTAAGAAACACAGAGCCAGTTTCACATGTGAACCAACAGGAGAGCTCACTTTGACACTTATGTCAAGATGGAAACCAAAGATGGCCACATTAGCTAGAACAATTGCGACAACCTCAATTTCCCTTGAAGACTTGAATAATCCTAGTTCAGAATTGTCGACTGAGAAGTGGTTTGAATTGAAGCCCCATTCTAGGAATGTGGACTCTAAACCAGTCTGTCTACGGATCGCTGTGTCTTTTACAGTTCCAGTCCTTGCTCCCTTTGAACTTCGCATGATTAAATCACTTTCTATCTCCACCAACACATGTTTGTTACCACTTAGAGGGAAGGACAAGTTCAAAGGTTGGACACGTTTCCTTGATCATAATGGCGAGGAAGTAATTCGTCTGCAAATTAGGTATGCATACTACGTATAAACCCTGAACTTTGTAGTTAAATTTATCGCTATCTAGGAGGTTGTTTTTTGCGAATGCATTCATATTCCCTTAATTTTATCATAAATTATTGCTATCTAGAAGGTTGTTTTTTGTGAATGCATTCGTATTCCCTTAATTTTATCATGTGCTAGTAGAGATGCACTCACAGTTGGACTGGTGCTTGTCTATAGATCAAATCATTTGGTCATTGCTGGAGTTAAACCACGTCTCTTTCTATTAAATCTACTGTGAAATACATTTTGAAAAATAGAAAAATTATTATATAAAAAGAATGACAGAACAGCTAGCTGTAATTCCATCCTTCTATCAGGCAAACAATGCAACATTAGTCCTGTATTTATGATTTTTCAAAACACGTGATGTTATGTTCTCGGAGAAAATATGATATTCTATTTGGAAATGGAAATAAAGTAATTAGTTAGTTTTATATTAACAGGAATCTGGAGACATTGGAAGGCAAAAATGCCACTTCTTTAATGAGAGAAGTCGTTGGCATATCAAGAAAATCAAGAAACCCATGGCAGCTAGCAAAGTACTCAGACAATAACTGGTCACTGAATAACTACAATATCTCCCTAGTTGAGAATAATACAGGTCAAGATGGCCATATATTTGAAATCAAAGGTGATTTCATGGTAAGTTCATTGTTTGCTAGTCTTTGCCAACTTCCAATCCACATTTAAGCTTCTTGTTCCTATTAATAATTTCTCAGTATCCATGTACCCTGTTCTTTTGGGACGTAGTAAAAGATGATTAATTCCTTTGGTTCTAATCCACTACATGTATGCTGAAACTACTTTGGAATGTTCATATTATTGCTGGTTGTTTCCTGTTGTGTCTAAAGCTTCAGCTTCTATTTTTTAAACAGATGAAGCTCTTCCTCGGGAAAAAGCTGGAATATGAACCCAAATGTTGCAAGGAAAAAAATGGCAATGAATTCATTACACTTGTTGAGTTTTCTGCTGAAAATCCCTACGGAAAAGCTGTTGCATTGTTCGACATGAAAGCTGGTGTTATCCAGGTAATTACCAGGATTTTTTTTTCTTTCAATTCTTCCTCGTATTCCTTAACAGCTTCCTCCTGTCATCTTGTGAATAGGTGAATGAAACGAAGTTTGTTTTACTTGGTGTTCTATTGGCATTCATTCTCAAATATGCAAACAAAAGGCAACGCGGCAATGTCCTTCCAAACAAAGAGGATGCAGAAGTGATCCCCAGCTCAAATGAGGTAGAACTTGATGAGCAGAAGGCGTCTAATGGAATAGCCTGTGCTGAGGATCTAGTGAAGATCATTGATTCTGTTTCAGACAATGAAGACAAGCTGAACGCATTAAGCGGCCAAAACACTGGCGGTTGTGCAGGTGGATGCGGCGGAGGTTGTGGCGGAGGCTGCGGAAAAATGTCTGGTGGATGCGGCGGAGGTTGCGGTGGTGGATGCGGGGAAATGTCTGGAGGTTGTGGTGGGTGCGGTGGGGGTTGCGGTGGAGGTTGTGGGGAAATGTCTGCTGGCTGTGGCGGCGGTTGTGGTGGCAAATGCGGTGGCGGTGGATGTGGAGGTTGTGGAAGTATGGCAACTGGCAATACGCCGAGTGCTGGTAGCGGAGGCAAATGTGGTGGCGGAGCATGTGGAAATATCGTGGATGGCAATACAACGACTGATGCCGTGAGCGATGGTTATGGTGGAGGCGATTTTGGTCAGCATGGAGCACATCGTGTCATTCCCAACAACGATCCTGCAGTGGGCTACGCAGGGAATCTGGTCGCTGTTTAAACGTTTAAGATGTTGCCAAGGTGTGCAATAATAATAGCAGAAGTTGATGTCGTTTGCCGCTTGATCGTTGCTTGTTGGCAATGCTTATTCACACATCGTGACTTTCCTACGTTTGGCAACTTATAATACTAAGAAATTTACTTCTGTTCAATTTAGGAGAGTGAAATCCAAAGGGAATGAACTGTGATGTTCACTTCGGATGCCTCTTCACTGTCCGTCCCAAGGTTGAGAGAAGTTAAGAAGGCAAATGACCTTTTAGGTGAAAGAAACTAACCTTGGATTCGAATCTGACTCCTGTAATACAAAACTAACACCTGTGTACCAGTACCAACTCAACTACAGCCGGACGAAAAAAAATTTGAACTGACCGTCAGTGGCGAGAAAGCTTTCAGTGCATTCTTGAGATTTTTCAAGGATTGGCTTAGGTCATGATTGTGATTGTTAAGCAACAAAAACGGTCATTACAGTAGGGCAGAAGAGCTTGCGGACACTTTAAATATGCTTAATCGGAACATGGCTCTTCAATCACACCAGCATACACCTGTGTAATTTTAATTAATGAGCCACCATCAGTCATGGAAACCTCAATTACTTTAGAAACGTGCCACGACATGAACAAGAAGGTTTAAACACTCCTAACAACAGGTTTACATGTTACAATTATGGCACTCACAAAGCTCGATGATACTAAAATTTCCATTTCTTGAAGACAGCATAAACGTTCTGACAAAGAGATGTATAGTTTTATTGTCAAAGCCACAGGGAATGCCATGATCCTAGATCAAAGGGTTTTGAAATTGTGACAATAGCAATTTGACAGCACGAGACTCAATATTACATTGGAAATTTGGCGGTGGAAAAACTAATTCATTATAGATATAGTGGCACAATAGATATTCTGACAAAAGTTTAAAACATGGAGTCTGAAATCTGAAACTGAGTCGAGCTGTTGAAATGGGCCTCCGCTAATCACGTTCACTGATTGCTGTTAGATGTTCGTCGATCTCCTCTGTCGATAACACTCTGAATGCTGGATCCTCTGCCTTCACAACTCCCACCTACGAAATAAACATTTATATTCACAAACATGCACGTGGAAAACAAGTAATGTATAAGCTATTAATTTTCTAGTCAGAAATTTTAAGAGAATGGATAAGCTATTAATAGTGACAGAATATGCTCTCCAGTATTATCAGAATTTCCAGTCCTCACAACTAAATTAAGAGATTACCTCTATCTCTGTAGCTTTGAAATCCTCTTGCAGAACTGATTGCAGTGCAGATATGGCAGTCTGCCAAAAAACAAAGGTCAAGAGAATATCATTTCACAAATATTTTAGCTACCAATGACCAATCATTCATTGAGAAAAGGTCGTAACATAAGATTACAGAATAACTAGATTCCTCTGAAACAATGAGAAAACAGGTAGAACTCTAACACAAGTATGATATTTTCATCTCTATAACATATATAAGCAGCAGTTTTAAAAGAAGCGACATTCTAACTAAAAATTGACTTGCTAACTATTCATAAGCAACTAAACATGTTTACTGCAGTGTAGATATTGTTAGTATACTAAAACTTGTTAAGCCAGATTAGAGTATCCTTGCAATCCTACATAAAAGGAAAATGTGTGAGTTATTTGAAATAAGTGATCTGTGGTAGTATACTACTATATCGTGCAACAATTGATCCTATAGGCATACCTGCACAGTTTCCTCATATGAGAATGCAGGATCATTCTTCATTTTCTTTTCCAGGAAGTTGATTGCTTCTTGTTCTTTCAGGCCAGCACTTGTCGCCTGGAATCAAAATAATCAAAGCAATGTATTAACAAACAGTAACCAACTACATTTACAAACAAAAACATGCTCCAAAACTAGCTATTTACAGGAACTAGAAGGATTAGTTTTCTGCACCTAATAGTATTCCTACAATTGCCATAAAAGGTATTTGCATGTAGTAATATGACTAGCAAAAAAAATCAAGCACATTGCTAATAAGCAATTTTGGTTCTGTTTGTTTCGTGTAAAATGTCTTTAAAAAATTTCAAAGGTATTAAAAAAAAAAGAGCATCTGTATATTTGGCATTTGGGGAAAATATTTTCCCCTCCAGATTGAACCAGTCTGTCTGGACAATTAGAGCCAGTAGGATCAGTCGGCTTGGATGGGCTAGGAGGTTGGATTAGATTGGGTGATCTATTCTGGCCAATAAGGTTAGTAGGTCAAGAAGGCTGATCCAATCAGGTGTGTCAAGCAGGCCAATTGGTCCAAGTAGGTCAGACAGGCAACTCGATCCGACCAATCTAATCAGTCCGCTTTAGCCAAGCAGACTAGGTGTGTTAGTAGAGTGTGGTTAGAGCAAGCAGACTGTCCAATTGGTCCAAGCAACAAAGGAAGCCAAAGTGGGTTGCTCAATCCTATCAGGCCGTTCAAGCTGAGTGGTAAGCTATGTTGTTTGGGAGAAAATTGACTCATGCTCTTTTCAAGAGAAAGTAATTTCCTATTTAACATAATTTTCCTCTAAAATACTCATATTTGCTTTTGTTGACCAATAGAAAGTTTTCCATTAATCATGATTTATCATTACATCAAACATTAAAAATATAAATATATATTTTTTGCGAAACTATTTTATGCAAAACAAACAGAACCTTTGGATACAGTTTTAGCAGCTCAAAGATGGATACATTGACAAATCACAAAACAATATAAAGTTGACAATACTAACTGATTTAGAGAAGCATGTTTTGTTGCACATTGGACTACCAAGACCCACCTAGATGATAGCACCGATCAATTAACTTTGTTAGCCTTAATCATTAGTCCAAAAAGCGAAATAGTTGGACCGTAAAACTAACCTCTTTGATTAGGCCACAACTCTTTATGTGAAACTAAACTAGGGTGTCACCATATTGCATAGCATCCGCATCATAATGTATAGTATAACTCAGTTTTGAATCATCCATTATTAATGGCATGTATGGCCAATGATGGCTCCGTCATCACTGTTCTACAAACACCTCCGGAATCTGTTTAGAGAGAACTAGCATATTAAATTTGTTAAGTACAGCCATTAACCCAAGTGCTTATACCTAACTTAATAGTATTTCCCTCATCTAAGCCTATGAACTCCATTAACTCATAACTCTTCATGTTATTCAACTCTATGATTTAATAAATCATTACCAATGATGGTTTGAAAAGGGAATAATAGCAATAAAATCCATTTATTAACTATTATGAGGCAATTCAGTTGTTTGTACCTCAAAAATCTGGAAAAGGGAATGGGAAATGTTCTTTAAATTTAACAAGTAACAGTTGGACAAAGAACAAAATACTAATTATCTGTTACTTATTACGTGGTAACATAAATTTCCATGTAAGAAATGACTAAGGGCAACATCATCAATAATGCATTCTCATTGAATAGAATTAAATGGAATTCCCTCCTATCCAAGTATCTCCTTCTATTTTTCTCTTCCCTGGCAGATTGCAGTTGAGTTATAGGCCAAGAATTTCCAATTCTCATTAGAAAAACACCAAGAAAGAATAACAGGTATCTAGAAAGGAATTACAAAAGTCATATTTCTCATATTATCAAACACATAATACAGCTCAGTTGGATTCTGTCAGCAATAGCATAGTTTCATACATTACCTTTCCAGATTGTGTCCTGCATGATGTAATTGTGTTCATTTATCAAAGATCATCCACCAATGATAGTATTGTGCTAGAGATTACTATGATATAAAGGCAAGTAAAAATATATATGATATGAATTTCAAATTCCACCACCTTGTGCCCAAAGAAATGGCCAGCTGGATCACATTTGAAGAGTTGGGGTCCCTTCTCCTCATCAATGCCCAAGATCATTGCAACTGCATTAAAACATCATAGGATTAGAAAGACAAAGAGAGTTCGAATCCAGAAGAACACACCACTACCATTCTTCTACAACTTTCATAATCTCAATGATGTAAACAAGAATCTAACCTATTCCAAGAGGTCTCATGTAGGCATGTTGGGTGTATATCTGTGATTTATCTGCAACCCTGCACATTCATGTGAGAATGTTTTCTCTTAATAACTGGCAGATTATTTATGCTTCTGAAAGAGAAGCAGAACAGTTTATTCTGAATGTAAGGACAGCTATCGATAAAATGACATAATGAACAAACTATGACCTGCTAAACACCAGAAATTCAAATAAGTGAATATGGACAATGTAATTCGAGTAACTAACAATATCAATTTATAAAATGAAGGTGTCCTGAAATCTAAATCCACTTCCACTGGAAGTCAAACTTGACCAGCCATTGATTAACATTTAACAAGCGAGATCTTTGAAACAAACTTTTGTTAATGAAATATCAATGTCTTGATGAGCAAAGTTCACAATGAATGTCAATTTCCAAACCTTAATAGCTGCATAAACGTGTCATGTTTTGTTCTCAATAAAAAAATGAGCATTAACCTATTCCAGATTGAAACCAAAAAGATTGGCATTGGCAAGCAAAAGAGACGGAAGTCACAAAATCCTAATTGCGACATTTCCAAAACTAGATATTAAATCTTCAAATTGCTTCAAACTTGTTAATGCTATCTAAGAGAATAACACGAAATGGAAACCATAATTATGGCTTCGAAAAGCAACTTTTAGTTGGACAAATTTAGTGAAGTGTACATGCATTATGCATAAAATGGTAATGCGTGATGACCAACGCCATATAAGTCTACAAGGTGATAAATAGGAAGAGGATGATAGTACCATTTGGAAAATACATCTACAGGCATCTCATATCCCCATTTAAAACGAAATTCTGCTGCTTCATTTCTTGCTTGTTGAACCAAGGACCTTGCATCAGCTACAAAAGCAGTGATAAAGACAAAGTCAACCGTGCTGGATAATATGTGCATTGTAATATTCAACTCAAAAATATGATTTAACATTCCCAACAACTCAGTATTCGATCACAAATTAAAAGTTTTAAAAGATACGTATGTCCTAATACACAATATTGCATGAGATATTTTTATACACAAGAATACTAGTGCATTGCACATGCAGCTACAAGGATGATGAACAGTTACATCTCTGCGTGTCTAATATTTTAGATGAGGCGGCGCATAAAGATGTTCTATGAGGAGGTTATGGTCTTCTAAGTTTAAAAACAGCAAGTACCTTAGTCTCCACAATGATTGGATGTGCAACAAGTAAAAATTGTAAGGCTATAATTCACTAGGAGGAATACATAGATTTACAACCTGTCATCCCTGTGGCTAAGAGTCCAAGGTACTTTGTGATGGGAAAGAGATGCGTGACACTGGTCTGGTCCAAGAGCTTATCCTGCATCGAAATCCCCACGAGAAATACTAGGTTACATAAGCAAACACGAGAAGCATTCCGCACCCATAAGATAATGAAAAGCAAATGAGAAACACTCACAGGAACCTTCTTCTGGGTGACAACGCACACCGAATCCTTACCGCGGACTCCAATTGACGTTATACCGGACGCCTTAACAGCCTTAAACGCGTATTCTGCAGAACGAAAGACAAACTCACTTGCAGCTAAAACCAAACCTAGATCGGACGTTTCCTTATGCACATCAATGCCTCGAGCACGATCCACATTAGGGAGAGACCAAAAAAATTTAAATCTTTCCCTAGGGTAGGAATCGAGGAACCTAGGGGGCTTACCGACTTGGTAGAGACGGCCTTCGGGAGAGAAAATAGTGATGTGGCGATCGTAGCCAGCTCCAGTTCCTCGACTCATGGCGTTCCTCTCAAATCTTCTCTAGATCGATGGTTAGGGTTTCTTCGGCGATTTAATTTGTAGGCGGAAAAGGGCAGAAGGATCGCCCCCTGCTGCTTCAGCTCCAAGAAATATGTTCTTTTGCAATTAGACCCTTATCGATTAATTCAACTGCAAAGATTACCCTATACTACTGAGAACTGAGGAGAGGGAGTGACCTGACAATTTTTATTTATTTTAGTGGTGACATGTCAATTTATTGTCTAAGGCGTCAATATGGGCTTACGGGTCAGACATGGGCCAAATGGCCCGAATTTGATTAGCCCATTTTCTTGTTGGGTCGAGTATGACTACCTCGTCGGACTTATTTTTAAATAAGAATCTATAAAAGCAAAATATTTGTAATAATTTTTGAAAATATTGCTTAATTTTCTATTAATTTAAAAATAAGGAACGGGTTGGGTTAGGTCACAATTGGAACATAATAGGAGAAAATTAATATTTATCTTGCTAAAGGAGAAAGAAGGTGATTTTCATAACATGATTATCGATAGTTAAACACGATTATGGATAGTTAAACACGCATTAGTCTAACACAAAAGGGAAGGCATTGATTAGAGTATTAAGCTTCTAACAACTATATACTTTTCCTTAGTACAACTTGAACATTAGTTGCTTTGTAGATTTAAACTAAATAAATAAGATTATTTGTATATCACAAGGTGCATCTATATTCATGATACAGTCATTTTGGGGTGGTACGATAGTTAAGACATGACAGGTTGTCATATGAGGATTTTAGGTCAAAACTTGACGTGTTCGAGCATATACCTCTCCTATGTCTTAATCATTTACATTAATGACTAGTTTACCTCCTTCGTATGTGCTTAGGAATGACGAATTGCCTTTTTGCCGCCTCTATATTTATGATGTACATTTTTAATAGTTAAAGGTAATATCTCTCTAAATTTGTAAGATGTCTCGTTAACTCACAATTCAGAATGTCCAAAAGCTATTCGTCAAGAGATAGAATCGTTGTTGCTCTTTAATGTCGTCATTGTTAGCAACTTGCTCGACCGTCTACGAAGAGATAAGCCTTCGCCTACGCCAAGTGTAAGTGTAAAGAGAGTCGCAAGGTATGGAGTTATGGACGCCGTGAAAACCCAATCCTCTTCCTATCTATATTTCCTCATTTTTCTAAATTTCCCACGTTTTATTTGCTTCCATTTCCACGTTTTATTTGCCCCCATTTGGAAATAAAGAGAATAATCATTAAATTTGGCCCCCATTATTTCGTCACCTCCTACACGCCACAATCACGTCACTAATAATAATAATAATAATTTAATATTGTTTTGCCCGGTGGAATCGACCAAGTTCACCCAAATATCGTGCTTGAGTTAAATTTCCCATCCTTCATTAATTATGGCGACATTTATTTTTAGGATTTAATATCATTTAGCCCTAAAAGTCGGGCAAAATTAAATCAAAATGCTGTCCATGTTATTTTATTAGAATAGTTAGAGACACGGTTCCTCTTTGATTTTATTTTATTTTTTATTTTTTATCAAAAAGATATCCCATTTTATCAATCCCTTAGTAAAATTATATAAAAGTCCTCAAGTATATTTTGCAATTGATTTGGACTTTTGACCGGCCAATTTTAAGTTTTAATCCTGAATTTATCTGTTATAATATTTTTTTCATTTTGTAATTTTTATGACACAAGTTGATCCATATGTTTTTATGAAAAATCATAAATTGTCATATTTAATTTAATCCCATTTTCACGATCCTGGTTAAGTCTATTCACATGCCAAATTATTTGGAATAAATTGGAAAGAATGTTGAATTTAGTCGCAAATATCGTTTATTATTTAATTATTTTTCTGCAGCTGCGCGAATTCGAGAATCACGTGTTTGAAATGGAAAGCCGTCTATAAATAGAAAAGGCAAAGGCGAAGGGAGGGAAGAAACAGCGGCTTCCGAGCGCAACCGAGTAGAATCCTTCCCCGGTGGATTTTCGTGCTCGCTTTACAAAAATTTGGGGATCGAGAGATGGCGGAGGGACGGAAGCATGGCCGGACCAACTTCGAGCTTGCCTGTAGCCTCCTGAGCCAGTACATCAAGGAGAAGGGCAGCGTCGCCGACCTAGGGCTCGGGATGGCCCAGGACGCCGCTAAAGGTGAGCTTTTTTTGGTTGTGCATTTGAGATTTTTGAACGGATTTTTGCATCTGATGATTCCGATGTTTTATTCTTTTCTTGTTAATGTTTTGTTGGGATTCTTGGAGATTTCGTGCAGGAATGCCATCGGTCGGCGTTTTCTACTAGTTTGTTTTCAAAATTTACGGATTATTCCGCTGAATATTTGTTTGGTTAGATATGTATTTCAGAATATTGATCGATTTTGTTCGCACTACGTCTTTGATTTATCCTTATTGAATTTTCAATTCGTGCTCTTGGCGAAAATTGATATTTCTTTTTACTAGTTTCGTTCTTCCGTTCGAATATTTTATGGATTTATCTTTTTCTTGTTTTAAATTTTGTCCTTTTTCTTTTGTCAACTATTGATCGCTCCCATCTATTCTTCCAGGCAACTCCCAGTCGTTTCGGCTGCCGCCGACCACCATTCGCTTGTTGCCCAGAGCGGACATATCCGACGGAGAGGACTGCGAGGAGGAAAGCGAAGGGGAAGTAGTTTCCCATGAGAACCCGATGGAGCTCTTTCTCCGGCGTGCCGGATTCATTCCCTATGTATCACAGGATTCAAGGTCTCACCTCTCTTACAACCACAGAACAAATTCGAAATAAAAGCTTGATGTCAAACAACAAGAAACTAAGAAAGGAATAAAAGCTTGATATCGAAAAACAAGAAAGGAATCTGATAAGGACCCTAGAGGTGATCTAACCATTTTTCTGGCTGCTTATTTTGCAGGGGGGAAGAAAAATCCCAACTTTCAATTTTCTATGGTGGAAACGTGCTGGTGTTTGATAATTTCCCAGCCGAGAAAGCCAGGGATCTGATCCGGATAGCAAGCGAAGGGAATTCCGGTGCTCAAAACCTTAGCTACGTTCCTCCTCCTTCCACCACTTCAGCTGTGACAGCCTCAACATCCCTCTCTCGTAAAAGCTCGACCTTGGTCAACGAGCCTAGATCAGCAGAGCCAAATCTCTCAGGTAGTAGATTAGTACGTGTAAAACAAAATTCATATCATGTTTGAACCTCTATGCAAGCTACTGACTTTGATAGTGTTTTGCTGAACTACAGATCTTCCTATTGCTAGAAAAGTTTCACTGCGACGATTCCTGGAGAAGAGAAACTATCGGTAGGTAATCCTTTTCTTATGCTAAAGAACAACAAGTGTCGATTGTTTCAGCTGGTATAATTCAATCAGTTAAACTACAAAAAAAAAAAAATCCAGGATCAATGCGAGAGCACCGTACCAAATGATTCCATCTCCTCAAATGGCCACTTCTGTTAACCAGGAGAACCACAAAGCATGGCTTGGCTTGGGGCGCTAACCTCTTCACTCCCAGTCTCAGTCTCAGTCTGAGCTCTGAGTATAGCAGATAGGCCTGTTCGTTCGAGTTCAGTTTCACATGCTTCTCACCTTGAAGCAAAGTGCTCAGAAAATCTTCGATTGCCTCTTTTTTTGAGGAACTTGTCTTCCTTTTCCAACAAGTTGCATCGATTTAGATTTTCAGTGTTCTTGTTTTTAAAGCTGCAGCTCATGCAGCATATCAGAAATCTTGTAACCATGAAATATGTATCAGCTAGTATTTGATCTTACTGCAGAGTGAGGTTGCTTTATGTGTAAAACTCTGCATTCAGCTATTTGATTTTTTCCACAAACAGTTATTCTCTACAGAAATAATAATTTCATCGAACCTTTCAAACTTCATCTTTGCTGTTCGTTACGAAAGCCATACTGATGACTAATCTCAGTCAACATCAAGCACCTTAAATCTACTTTTCTAAGGCTTTTTACTCTGCTTCGTAATTGCTTCTTCTAAGGCTCAACAACCATGTTTGACACTGACTTCAAACCATCCTCTTTGACCTGAGTACCGAGCTGATATCACAATGCAGTAGGGTCAACCGACTGGAACTGCTT